>PVJC01002136.1:0-82692 GCA_004026665.1 Murina feae | reverse complement strand
CCCAGTGGTGACACACACACACACACACACACACACACACACACACAAAAGGCGCCTGGCAGACTGGGGCCATCATAGGACATCCACTGAGGGGTCCCAGACTGTGAGAGGGCACAGGCCGGGCTGAGGGACTCCCTCCACCCCGAGTGCACAAATTTTTGTGCACCGGGCCCCTAGTAATCTAATAAAAGAGCAATATGCAAATGGACCTTCACTCCATTACACTTAAGCCACGCCCACCAGCCAAGCCACGCCCACCAGCCAATCAGAGTGGCTATATGCAAATTAATTCAGCCAAGATGGCGGCCGGCAGCCACAGAGCTGGAACAAGCAGGAGGCTTGCCCTGGTGATGGAGGAAGCTAAGGTTCCTGTCTGCTTAGGCCGGCTGTGGCTGCCGCTCAAGGCAACATAGTTTCAATTATAGAAGATAAACCCTAGATACTTGCTTCCAGCCTTGGGCTCAAGGAAATGCTGGGAGCCTGGGTTGTCAGGGGCAACCCGACCTGGGCTCCGGTTAAAGCAACAAAGTTTCAACTTTAGAAGTTAAATAAATTCCAGCCAGCCTTGCTGCAAACAGCCATTAGCCCCTCACCCAGGCTGGCCAGGTACCCCAGCAGGATCCCCCCTTCCCTGAAGGGGCTGTGGCCAGCCTGCAAACAGCCATCAGCCCCTCACCCAGGCTGGCCAGGTACCCCAGCAGGACCCCACTCCCTGAAGGGGATGTGGCCATCCTAAAAAGGGTCCTCAGCCCCTCACCCAGGCTGGCCAGGCACCCCATTAGGGACCCAAACCCTGAAGGGGATGTAGCCAGCCTGAAAACGGCTCTCAGCCCTTCACCCAGGCTGGCCAGGCACCCTAGTAGGGACCCAAACGCTGAAGGGACTTTGGGCAGCCTGAAAACCCTGGCTGGCCACATTCCCATGGGGTGAGGGTCCCTACTGGGGGGCTTGGCCAGCCTGCAAACAGCCATCAGCCCCTCACCCAGGCTGGCCAGGCACGCGAGCAGGTGGACATGCTCTGAGGGGTCCAAGACTGCAAGAGGACACAGGCCGGGCTGAGGGACCCCCCGAGTGCACAAATTTTTGTGCACCAGACCCCTAGTACAACAATAAATAGTAATGCAGGAATAAACTGTGTTTCACATACTCAGAGATGCAAACCTACTTTTGCCCCTGTGTATCTTGAATGTGATGTTTTTAGGCTGCCTGTCTTTCTATTAAGGGAGTCATCACATATTATTTTGCCTTGGATTTTCATTCATTCCTCCATACCTGGGCCTTCAGTGCAAAATAAGTTTTTAATTCTTATTCTTTTGTTGCATTATGGGGAAAGGAAATGCAGGAAATGCATTGTATAAACTAGAAATAAAATTTCCTGAGACATGAGTATTCCATGGAACAGTTTTTAAAATTAGCTTCTTTACTAACATAAGACTAATGTCTTTGCCATCAGACTGTCAAATCCTAGCAATGCACTGCTCAAATCTGGGGAAAGAGCAGGGCAGTGCTTCACCGTTTAAAACCAACAGAAAGAGTGTGTCTGGGAAAAAGAATGTTGCCTCCTACAATGGAAGCAATCCCTGAGATATCACCAGTCATTTATGCCGGCTACAGCACCCCCAGGCTTCTCCTTCTTTTGCTCTGCCCACAGACCTGCATTCTTGTTTGCCTCCATGAATTCACAGAAGTCCAAAGGGAAAAAACAAAGAGGGTCTTTCTCTACCAGGAGTGCAGAGATAACACAGAAGAGAAGCAAGTTAGGGCTCGAGTATGCTAGAACTTTATGCAAATACAGTGAAATTCCAAGGGCTTGAAGAATATTCTCCCACACAAATTTCGTTGACCTTGGACACAAGGTCCTATCTAACCTAATGAGCTGGGAAATGTCGTTTTCCTAAGTATCCAGAAAGGAAAGGAGAACCAAATATGGGTAGCACAAGTGTCTCTACCCCACGTCCTTAAACTCTTGATAATTTCAGTTCTAGAGAAGCAAAGTAGGTAAATTAATGTGATAGGATACTTCAAGTATCACATGTGCAGTTTCATCATTCTGTCTCATTTGAACTTATACCAAACCTGTACTATATCTTAGTTTTTCTTTTCAACTAGGGAAAGTGTAGCTCAGAATGGTTGAGAAACTTGCCCAAGGTCTTTCAGCTAGTAAGTGACAAAACCAGAATCAAACCCGTACCTGCTGACTGTACAAACTTATTTACCCCACAGGCTGTTGTGAGGACTGATTAAATAGAAATATATTCATTTCTTTGAATGTGTATTAAACACCTACCTGTATCATTTACTATTCATTATGGGGAGGGGGGGGACTCAGGAGATACTGCCCTCATATACCTTAAGTTCATATTGGGTTAAAATAATAAATAAGGAAATAACCGAACAAGTTCAATGAATGTCATATTCCAGGAAGAAAAATAAAACAAGCTAAGGGGATGGAAGTAGGGGTGATGAAGAGGGCACTGTTTCAGACAGTGGAGTCAGGCAAAGCCTCAAGAAGTGATTTGTGGACCGGAACCTGAAGGAAGTCTTCAACAGAGCACAAGGAAGAGAGAATACCAAGTGCAAAGTCTCTGAGGTAGGAATGGGCTGGGTATATTTGAAAGAATAGCAACAAGGCAAATATGGCTAGAGGAAGGGAGTATTTGTGTTTCCCCAAATTCATATGTGGAAACCTAACCCTCAAGCTAATGGTAGTAGGAGGTGGTATCTTTGGTAGGTTATGATGGCTCTGCCTTCACGCGTGATATCTGTGTCTTTATAAAAGAGGCCCTAAAAAGTTTCCTTGCACCTTCCATGATGTGAAGACACCTCTCAAAGCATCTGTGAACCAGGAAGTGTGCTCCCACCAGACACCTAATCTGCTTGCATCATGATGTTGGACTTCCCAACCTCCAGAACTGTGAGAAATAAATTTCTGTTGTTTATAAGCTACTCAGTCTATGGTGTCTTGTTACCGCAGCCTGAACAGACTGAGACAGAGAAGGAACAGTGGGTGAGGTCAGAGAAGCAGGCAGATGATACACAGTGAGGGGGCATCATATAAAACCTGGGGATTTTCTAACTGTGATGAGAAGGAAGCCATTGGAGTGCTGTGAGCAATGGGTTGGCATGGTCTGATTTTCTTGTTCTTAAAAGTCTTCTGGTTCCTTTGTGCAGAATAGGCTGTTCTGAGAAGGAGGGAGTAAGAGTAGAGTAGGGGTAGCAATTAGGAGGCTACTAAAGTCATTCAGACAAAAGATGGTGGTAGACTGGATACATTTTGAATGTTGAATCAACCAGACTTATTAGTGAATTAGATGTGAGATTGAGGGGAAGAAGGGAATCAAGAAAAATGCCCACATTTTTGGTCAGAAAAAAACAGATGAATAGTGTTTGTCTTAGAATAATAGCCCTTCAAACATGTCTATGTTCTAATCCCTGTATCCTTGGAATATGTTATTTTACATGACAAAGAGGACTTTACAGATGTGATTTAGTTAAAGATCTTGAGATGGGGTGATTTTCCTGGATGATCCACACGGGCCCAATGTCATCATATAGGCCATTGGAAGAGGGAGCAGGAGGGTGGGAGTCAAAGGGAGATTTGAAGATGCTGCTGGATTTAAAGATGAAGGAAGGGGCCCAGAGCCAAGGGATGTGCTGGGTGTTTATCAGCATCTAAAAGGGTTCAAGAATTTGGAGAAGGGCTGTGAGTAACTTCATAAAGAGACTAGATATGAAACATAAATTTGGAAGGCATTTTGGGGAGCCAGAGGAGACCTAGCTTCAGTAACCAAGTTCTCTCTAATCTCTGGACCCAGGGCTCTTTATTCACACATTTTGCTCTATCACAAAGCAGATATACATATCAAAGGTAAGTTTGGTAAACAGCAGGCATTGTCAGGTTGGGGGAACTGCCCTCTGCTGTCTGGCAGCATGCTATCATATGTATCTTCAGGTTTGGGGAAATGCCTACAGCTGTTCAGCTGTTTGGCCAGCAGCAGGTAATAACATAAAGATTTTCAGGTTTGGGGAAATGCTTTCAGCTATCCCAGCAGGCAATAATAAGCCTCAAGGTTCCATCAACCTTTTGATAAAACTTCTTGCATTTATGACATGCTGGCATTAGCCTCCAGCAGGGATGCAGGGGGAATCCAAAGAAACAGATCCTCTTGCAGAGCAGCCAGAAGGAACACAGCGCTGCTGACACCCTGATTTTAGCCCAGTGAGACCATTGGACTTTTGACCTCAGAACTGTAAGATAATAAATCTGTGATGTTCTAAGCCACTAAGTCTGTGGTAATTGGTTACAGCAACAAGAGGAAACTAATATAGTGGTGTGTGGAACAGTGCTTTGAAAACTAAAACACTAAACAATGGCCACCACAGAAAACTAGGAATTATAGCAGAGAGGATAGGAGAGAGGATGGGTTCAACCCTAAAATGGAAGTACACTTAATTGTGTGATAACTCAAGAGTTCCCAAGCCAAGCAGGAGGTGCCAGTTTATGACAGGTCCTGCATCAGATGATGGAGGAACAGGGATGGGTAAGAGGCAGGGACAGGTCTCATGGACAAGTTTAACGAACTGGCATCTCATTTTATTGCTAAAAGGAACTCTGATCTAGTTTGCATTTTTCCTCTTTATTTTTCAATTTTTTTATTGATTTTTTTGGAGAGAGAGGATGAGAGAGGGAGAGAGGGAGAGAAAGGGAGTGAGAGGGAGTGAGAGGGGGGGAGAGAAGAAAAGAGAGGAAGAGAGGGAGAGAGAGGGAGAGAGAAGGAGAGAGAGGGAGAGAGAAGGAGAGAGAGGGAGAGAGAGGGAGAGAGAGGGAGAGAGAAGGAGAGAGAGGGAGAGGGAGGGAGGGAGGGAGAGAGAGGGGGGGAGAGGGAGGGGGAGAGGGAGAGAGAGGAGGAGGAAGGGAGGGAGGGAGAGGGAGGGAGGGGGGGAGAGAGAGAGAGAGAGAGAGAGAAATATCAATGTGAGAGCAAAACATCAATTACTGGGAGTCAAACTGGCAACCTTTCAGGGCACAGGACAATTCCCAAACAACTGAGCCACACCATCAGGACTTCTAGTTTGCGTTTTTGAGTGGAAAGGAAAATGCCTCATGATGCTCACACATTTCTTATGGTCCTTTATGGTCCCACATAATGCTTCTTCAGGCCGGTCTTTTCTCTCTTACTTCTGTACCCCAATGAAGTTTATTCTACTTGGTTCTAACATTCAACTGTAATCAGTAAAATGATTCAGTGTATGGCAACCCTGAAAAAATAATAAAAGATTCATTTGAAGACTGAATTTTCTTTTTGCTTGTAGGAGATGTCTTTTCAGCTGATCTGATATAATTCTAAAGTGATAATTGAGATTTTGATCAATGCAATTAAGAAATGGCATTACTGCTTATTACAGATAATGAAATAAATTGGCAGTGCAGGTAACAGAATTGATATTCTGCAGAATTACAACTCTTTGGGAAATGAGAGGTGAGCAGCCTCTCGGGCACCAGGATTTATTTAGTGCCCCATACTCCCTCCACTGTCCAGTCAATGAAATTTCTGAGAAAATCTTACCCTTACTCTAAATCTCAGAGAGAGGAGATCAGAAAGGAAAGTGAAAAACATGGGAAAGAGGTTCAGACTCACTGGACTATCTATAGCCATTGCTGGAGACAGAACTGCTCAGTAAAATCAGTGCTGGCTGTAAAGTTAAGCTGACCGGAATTTAAAGCCCATCTCTGGCATAAATTATTTGTGTACCATGGACAAAACATCTAACCCCTCTGAGCTCCAGTTTCCCATCCATCAAAGGAATAATAACACCAGTTTGCAGGGTTGTTGAGAATACTAATGCGATAATGTATCTACAGTGCCCCGCACAGTCTATAATTTAGTTGAAGCCTAGAAAATATTAATTTCATTCTTCAGAGCACCCTGCTTCTCTCTCTTCTTGACACCCTCTCTTCCTGATTTTTCTCTTCCAAGGGTCAGTGGCATATGCCTGGGTGAGGTGGAAGCAAGTAGGGAGAAAGTGGGAGACATGATAAGGTTCTGAGACCAGGAGATACACCTGTTTGAAGGGGTGAGTTGGAGCTCTAGAGTTACACAAATGGAGGAGAAAAGCTAAGCCTTCATCCTAGTGGTTGATGCCCCTACCAGATGAGGATCCAGAGGAGGCTGTTAAGCCAGAAGTTTAAGGAGAGTTGACAATTACCTAAAGGAATGTACTGATAGACCTGAGAGAGGTTGTGAAGGAAGATACTACGTCAATGAAGGTTTGGGACTAGGAAAATGTGCAATTCCAAGAATAAAAAGCATTGCTCTGAACAGGTCACCAGCAAGTCTGTTTGATGCTGGCACTGGGCACTGATAAAAAGTCACTGATAATTAAACTGGGTCTATATCCACCCAGAAGGAAGACAGCTTGGCTCATGTCTCCACAACTGGGCAATGCCTGGCAGGGCCACTCAGCCTCTTACCACCACCTGGGAAGGGTGACTCTAAGAGTAGGCAGGGCAGAACCCTATCTCATATGAGCAACAGCCACGCTGCCTACTCCCTCTGACTACAGAGACCCAGTTTCTTTAAGAGTAGGCTACATGAACTCCTTTTTTACTGCAGTGTAGTATTCCATTGTGTAGATGTACCACAGTTTTCTAATCCATTCATCTACTGATGGGCACTTAGGCTGTTTGCAAATCTTAGCTATGGTGAATTGTGCTGCTATGAACATAGGGATACATATATCCTCTCTGACTGGTGTTTCTGGTTTCTTGGGATATATTCCTAGAAGTGGGATCACTGGGTTTAAAGAAAAAAAAGGAGTTCTTACCATTTGCAATAGCATGGATGGGACTGGAACTGGAGAACATTATGGTAAGTGAAATAAGCCAGTCAGAGAAAGATAAATATCACATGATCTCACTCATTTATGGAATATAATGAACAACATAAACTGATGAACAAAAGCAGATCCAGAGACAGAGAAACATCGATCAAACCGTCAAACCTCATAGCCTCATAGGGAAGACAGAGGAGGGTGGGGTGAGAGATTAACTAAAGGACTTACATGCATGCATATAGGCCTAACCAATAGACACAGACATCAGGGGGGTGAGGGCATGAGTATTGGGGGAGGGATGGGGCGAGCCTCCCTCTGACCCAATGAATCAGAAGTTAGTGGAAAAGGGCCCAGGTCCTTTTATTATGCTCCACTAGAGACCCCAATTCCCACCGCAAGTTGGGCACCTCATCTCTAAACTGCTGATGTGTGTCTTTCTCTCTTGCCTACTGGGCCCTGATTCAACAGATATTTATTGAATTACAACTCTTTGCCAGGCTCTGTTTCAAACACTTGAGCCATATCTGTAAACAAAACTGATTTTTTAAAAAAATCTTCAGAGCTTGCATTCTACTGTGTGGGGTGGGTGAGTGGAGGAGGAAAAAAAATAAGCAATAAACATAATGAATAAGTAAATTGTTTTTCATTTTATGTTAGAAGATGATAGATGCTAAGAAAGAAATAGAGGAGGGTAAAGTAGGAACATGAGCATGGGGATAGGAGAGAAGGGATGAGTTGGCTCAGGTGTGTCCCTGGATCCTTTCCTCTCTTGCACCATCAGACCTCTGCCACCTGCACCATCAGGTCTACTCAGATCTGGGCTTCCTACCCTGAGAGAGCTGTTTTGCCCCCTCATGGTTCCTGTGGGCTCCACTCACAGAGGACAGTGGAGTAACCCTTCCCTGGCTGCTGGCATTAGTTACCACCGCTCCCAGCTACCTCTGGGAGAGTACCTGTCTATACCTCTTAGTCTCTGTATGCTTAAAATCAGCTGTGGTGGGAGTATGTGTACCAAGAAATCATCAAGTACTCCAAATCAGGGCTCCCCACCCCAAAACCAGAAATTATAGACTCACAAAATGTTATTACACACTTACCATCACACCAATGGTAACACTATGTGCCAGATATAGCCACACAGCAACTTCATTCCAAAGCCCCACCCTTCCCCCTACCTGGGGTAATCTGGGTGTGGTCCTTCTCATGCTTCCTGTATAAGTAAGGTCAAAGGGTTTGAGATTCTGAACCAAAACGGTTTGCAGAAGGGCTTGAAATAAAACAGACAGTAGTGACATGAAGGAATACGAAGGGTGAAATATTTCTGCCCTCAATTTATTGCCTTACATCTTATTTTTTGTTTTTTTCATAATAGTCATTATACTCTCCGAAACTGATGAGTTTCCAGGGCATAATAAATTTTAAAACATTTATCAGAGCAAGCACTAAAATGACTCATTTAAGAGTATGGGTTAGAAAGAAGAATTGTCAGTATACTTTATATACAGTAATCAATTACAGTACATTTCTCCACAGTGGTTTCTATTACTCTTCTTTAAGATGCAATAATGAAAATGAGCTCACCAGATTGGATGATGTTACTCAGTGTATCTTGAGTTTTTCCACACAATTCTCCAAGGCAGGAGAAAGGGAGTAGACATCCCCAGAAGTCTAAGGCTATAGCCTAAAGAGATTTAAACAAGTACAATTTGGCATGGAAAGCTTTAGCCAGTGGCACACTAGTGAATGTTTTAACAATCATATCTTTGAGTATGGGAAGCTCAGATGTGTAGTATTTGCCAGTTTACATAGTGTAAAGATTCCCACCATGGCCAATTTCATTCTACCAATGTGTTGTCAAATAACTTGCTAAATTCCTGAAAATTTAACCATCGATTCTCATGAATTCATACAAGCCAAGTCCAACATATCACTGACTCTGGCTTTAAAGTTAATATGAAGTTTGCATTCAATGATACATCCATGCTGATTTTAAAATAATGATAGTTTTCTTTCTGCCTTCAAATGTTTTAGCATCATCTAATATAGCGTTTCCCAAAGTGAGCTCTGTCTGTTCTCATGTGAGGTGACTTGGGATAGGGCATGAACATGAAGTAGTCTCACATTGAACCAACCTGATTATGTCAAGAGTGAAGTATTAGGGGCGCTAATGTGCTTTAACACCTCTTGCTCCTCTCTCTTTTAACAAAGAGGGAGCAGGACTCAGGTTCAAGTCTTTAGGCAGGCAAGCTAGAATGTAATAAAAATTGTTTGTTTTTATTTTACTTGCTATATTTAGCAAATAATACTGACTTTTCTCTACATATGGAAGTAGCACAGGGTTTACTTTTATATACTTCTTGTATTTACTAGTATATACTGCAGGTACCTGGTTGAGGCATAAGTCACCGGGAGTTAGGAATCTTCAAAAGATGAGATACAGCCTCTTGTGAGGTGTGTTTGCAGAGGAGCCAGATGCAGCCTGGTTGCATTAGCAGTAGATTCCCTATCTTTGGGACCTCCCACTCCATTTGTTTAAATCAAACAGATTTTCAAGCAGTTATATGCTGTCAAATGCTGATTTGTAGCAGCTGACAATTTCCATGGTGTAAATGTCCCTACCATGGTTGATTTCAAGCAACCAACACGACACCGCAGAACTCAGAATTGGGAAGAAATTCGCACAATCTTTTGCAAAGCAATAGGAGCTGTTTCCAGCACACTACTGGATTACCATCCCTATTTGCGTTCCACAACTGCAGAACCAGCAAAAAGGAGAATTGTTTAAAGATGATATACCTTCAGAGTTCTGTTTCCACCTGTGTTTGCTTACCTCCTACATCGTCACAGACCTAGCTCCCCTCTAGCCTCTCATTTCTAATGCCTACCTCCAAGGCAGTAGCTCTCACCTTAGAATGACTCTGTCCTCCATGGCACAGTTAGCAATGTGGGGGTGGGGGGGCATTTTTGGTTCTCATAAGTAGGGGGAATACTACTAGCACCTAGTTGGATAGAGGCCAGGGATGGTGCTAAACATTCCACAATACATAGTACAGCCTCCCACAGCAAAGAATTATTCATTCCAAAATGACTCTAGTGCCAGGGTTGAAAAACTCCACTCTAAGGATTTAGTGAAGTGGGTCACTCTGGAAGATGCATTTATTCTGCTGGAATATTAGAAATCCCTGGAGTGCCCCATCCTGAGAAGGAATGGCATTGCCCCTGGAGTGTAATAGATCTCGCACTCCCCAGACACAGTAGGGAGCACCTTCCTGGGATGCAGCAGGGCTTCCTCCATCCCCCACAGGAGCTCCCACTGCACTCTTCCTGGTGCCTGCCTCCACATGCCCTTCAAAAGATGCCTCCCAGCAAGCCAGCCCATGGGGCAGCCCGTTTCCAGAACAGCAAATCCAATTGCTCAGAGCATGAAATGTTTTTCCCCTCTTCAATCATTCTCAGTGGATGGACACCCTGGTACCTAATGCACTGCACACCTTCAATAGTGATTCAAGGACATTTCTGTTTGGTTGGTAGATAATTCTGTTTG
Source organism: Murina feae (assembly GCA_004026665.1). Taxonomy (NCBI): domain Eukaryota; kingdom Metazoa; phylum Chordata; class Mammalia; order Chiroptera; family Vespertilionidae; genus Murina; species Murina feae. The sequence continues at coordinate 72,314 of PVJC01002136.1, read as the reverse complement.
GAATGGATGGATGCACCGTGAATTCTGTCTCTCTCACTGCCTTGCTTAAAGTTCTCAGCATCTATATGCCACACACTCATCCTTTCCACAAATCTTGTTAAGCACCTGCTCTGTACTGGACCCAGTGTTAAGTGTAAGAAGTGAAATATTTAACTGACATTCTTTTCCACGCGTAGGTAAAAGGCCCTCATGCTGTAGGAGGAAAAAGGAAGTAGGCTCTAGAGTCACATGGACACTTGCTGACATTGAATCCCAGCTATGCCTCCTTCTAGCAGTGTAACATCGGGAAAGCTACTCAACTTCTCTTAGCTTCAGTTTTCTCATCCTTAAAAAGTGCAATGGTGCCTGGCCAGCATGGCTCAATGGTTGAGCATCGACCTGTGAACCAGTAGGTCATGGTTTGATTCCTGGTTAGTGCATATGCCTGGGTTTGTGGGCTCGATCCCTAGTGGGATCTTGTGGGGGACAGCCAATCAGTGATTGTCATCGTTGATGTTTCTGGCTCTCTCACCCTCTCCTTTCCTCTCTAATTTTCAAAATATATATATATTTTTTTTTTTATTTTTTAATTAAATCTTTATTGTTCAGATTATTACAGTCATTCCTCTTTTTCCCCCCATAGCTCTCCCTCCACCCGGTTCCCACCCCACCCTTGCCCTTATTCCCCCACCCCCACTGTCCTCATGCATAGGTGTACAATTTTTGTCCAGTCTCTCTTTCTGCACCCTTACACCCCTTTCCTCCAGAGAATTGTCAGTCCACTCCCTTTCTATGCCCGATTCTATTCTATTCACCAGTTTATTCTGTTCATCATATTTTTTATTTACTTGATTTTTAGATTCACTTGTTGATAGATATGTATTTGTTGTTCATAATTTTTATCTTTACTTTTTCTTCTTCTTCCTCTTCTCAAAGGATACCTTTCAGCATTTCATATAATACTGGTTGGGAGGTGATGAACTCCTTTAGTTTTTTCTTATCTGTGAAGCTCTTTATCTGACCATCAATTCTGAATGATAGCTTTGCTGGGTAAAGTAATCTTGGTTGTAGGTTCTTGCTATTCATCACTGAATATTTCTTGCCACTCCCTTCTGGCCTGCAAAGTTTCTGTTGAGAAATCAACTGATAGTCGTATAGGTGCTCCCTTGTAGGTAACTGACAGCTTTTCTCTTGCTGCTTTTAAGATTCTCTCTTTGGCTTCTGCACTTGGCATTTTAATTATGATGTATCTTGGTGTGGTCCTCTTTGGATTCCTTTTGTTTGGGGTTCTCTGCACTTCCTGGACTTGTAAATCTATTTCTTTCACCATGTAGGAGAAGTTTTCTGTCATTATTTCTTCAAGTAAGTTTTCAATATCTTGCACTCTCTCTTCTTCTGGCACCCCCCATAATTTGGATGTTGGTATGCTTGAAGTTGTCCCAGAGGCTCCTTACACTATCTTCATATTTTTGGATTCTTTTTTCTTTTCCAGTTGGGTGTTTTTTGCTTCTTCGTATTTCAAATCTTTGACTTGATTATTGCAAACCTCTAGTCTGCTATTGGATCTCTGTATAATATTCTTTATTTCAGTCAGTGTATGCTTAATTTTTAGTTGGTCTTTTTTCATATCCTCGAGGGTCTCGCTAGATTTATTGAGGGTCTCACTACGTTTATCATCAGTTTCTAGAAACCATGGTTTTTAACTCTATATCCAGTAGTTTGTTTTCCTCCATTTCCTTCATTTGTGACCTATTTCTTTGTCTCTGCATTTTGGCTATTTCCCTGTGTTGATAGAGTGGCTTTTTGTGCTAGGTGTCCTATAGCACCCAGTGGCTCAGCCTCCCCAATTACCTGAGGTGGACACTCCTGGTGCAGCCTTTTATGGGCTGTGTGCAGAGTCCTGTTGTAGTTAAGCCTTAATTGTTGTAGGTATCACTGGGAGGAATTGACTTCCAGGCCACTTGGCTGTGAGAATCAGCTGTGTCTATGGTGGGAGAACTTAAGTGCTGGAGACATCCTTATGGGGCAAGACTTGCTTCAGTGGGGTTTTGGTGCTGAGTCTGCCCCCTGATTGTGTCCCTTATGGATCTGAGAAGTTGTAATCTGGATGGTCCCTCTCTGACCATTGGGTACACTAGCTCTTGGATCTCTAAGGAGGTGCTAATTTAGCCTCTGCCTAAGGCTACCTAGCAGGAGCTACCGAGAGATCTGTAGATTCCTCTTCTTTGTTTGGGGTTTGGAGGTGCCCAGATGAGGCCCAGCTGTGAAAGAATGCAAGCTGCTATGGGGCCTTGGGCCTTCTTTTGGATGTTCTGGGTCTCTCTGACCCAGCTGCAGTTTGTTAGGTAATTTTAGAATGCGAAGGGCCAGGCCATTCATATGCAAAAGCCTCTGTGCACAGCTTGGGTAGGGTGGGGTCTCAGGGAATCAACATGGCAGAGCAAACAGCTATGGCTGATCCTCAGCCCTGCCCTAAGAGGCCCCAGGTCTCAGTGTCCCACGGTAACTGCTGCAAGCACCTCTGACAGAAAGCTGCCCTCAAGTTCCTCCTGATGCCAGACAGTCCAGTTTCTCCCCGTTTGAGTCGTTTCCCCAGAGACTCGGCTGGAACTGGAGTTCAGAGTAGTTGGGAGCTTGTATCCCCCTCCCGATTGAAAAAGACAACCATATCCTCAAGTTGCCAGCCCTTTCCTTATGCACCTCCATACCTCTGCACTTGACTTCCGCACCTCCTCTGAGTCTCTGTGTGCTTTTCTTTCCTTCTAGTTGTAGAATTTCCACTCAGCCATCCTTCTTGTACTTCTGGATGACGTTTGTTTTGTCTTTTAGTTGTAGTTTGAAGCAGTTGTGCAAGGCAGCAATTTCAGCTGCTTACCTATGCCGCCATCTTGGTTTCTCCTCAAAATATATTTTTAAAAGTGCAATGGTGTCCCATCCTAGTTCTTCCTTTTTTTTTTTTTTTTTCAGCTATGTGACCTTGAGCATATTAAGTTCTTGGATCCTTGATTTCCTCATCTGTAAAGTATAAAATACTGTGCTTGCCAAGTGCAAAGTTGTGAAGATTATAGAAGATTCTGCCTGTAAACCAGTTAGCCGATTACTACTGGCATGTTGTAAATACTCAACAAACATGACCATTTTCATCATTACTGTAACCATTATATGACCTATAGCAATCAGAGCTCAAATCACTATTTTTGTCCACATATTATTCTGGATCTGCTTTAGTTTCTTAAATAGCAGCTTACTGGCATGTGCCCCTGCCTCTTCTTTGTGCCAAGACTCTGCAGACTGATGAACAGGGGGAAAAACAAGACGGGCAGATGCATGGAGTAGGTTTCTAATCATGCCACCTGCACGTGAGAAGAGATAAACCACACTCTTCCAAGCTTCCTTCATCCATGAGGTAATTTCTTTAACACCGGCCTAGAATTCCAAGTAATAAAGAAGGATGAGGCTAATTATAGACTCCATGGGGCACACAGGCCTGCCTGGTGTGTGTTCCTGCAGCCTATCTGAGTTGAGCCAAAGTCCATTCAGAGTGCGCAATGGCATAACCATCCAAAAGCTGACAGACTTCGTCTGTCAAATCCATGGGGACATAGATGCCACATCAGTTGGTTTTGTAACTCCCACAATGCCTAGAATTGCTCTGACACATAGAAGATCCTCCCCCCCCCCCCCCGCAAAAAAAAAGTGGAATAAGTGGCTTGTGATATCTTCACTTGTGAGACCATCATCAGGGAAATGACTGATTCCTGAGTGCAGAATTTATTTTTTAATTAAGAAATCTTCCTATAGTTAAAATGACACACTTAAAAATATTCCCCTTAAAAAAATCTATATTCTTATTATTCAACAATAACCTTTGTGAATATTTTGCTTTTTTCCTTGCATTATTTTACCCGTGTGAATTTGGGGGGTTTGTTTTGCTTTTCTTTTGTATGAACATTTGACAATTTAAAAAATTATCATCACACTATGTAAAAAAATTTGTAGACTGTTTTTTTCCCCTTGCATAGATGTCTTATAAGCATTTTAAACGATCATGGCCCCATAATATTCCAACATTGGGTGTATCAACTGTTCCTGTCTCTGGACAGCGAGGTGATATTTCATTTTTATTGTTGTAATTATAACAAACATTTTGGATATAAAGCTTGTGTTCTTATTATCCCAGATGTAAGATTATTTCCTTAGTATATATTCCCAGAAGCGGAATTACTAGGGCAGGGAATTTCGAAGCTCTTTCAAGGCATTTTAAATACCTTTGAAAGCCTCTATGAACATGCCCTACACTATCTGTTCTTGATATGACTAAAGTGTCTCTGTATGAGTGAACTGCCACCCACCTCATTCTCCCAAACTCTTTGTCTATTGTGGGGACCTTCCCAGACCTACCCTTCCTCATGACTCCAGAGGTCTGATTGTTCTCTAAGCTGCCCCTCGGGAATCAGTCCAGTTTGACCTCTCAGTGAGCCCAGTTTGGAAGGAGAGTGGTCCAGTCTCGCTGTCTCCTCATGTGGCCTAGCAGGCTGAGGCAGTGAGCCACTGAGTAGCTGGAAGATAACATCTCCTCATCCACTCGCCCCTCCCCCCATGTAAGAGCCTGGTTTTTGTCTTGTTGCTATGGCAACACAACCTCAAGACAACAGCGATTAGCCTTGGTGCTTAGAGGGGAAAACTCAGCTAATAGACAAGTGAAGGAAAGGAAAAGGTTAACACCCTCTGCCCCCACTTCTGGTTCCCCTGTGTGCCTCTGCCAATGGGCAGGGATAATTAAAAATTAAACTTTGGAGTCACACAGACGCTGGCACCAGGAAGGTTCCAGGTAATCTGTTTCCAATGCTAATGAATATGGGTGAGAATAAATCAAATTATGTCCACCTCATCTCCGTTTGATGGAGAACCTTTCAAAACGTAAGTTGTTTTAGAGAATCTTCCCACTCTTTGGGGAATTATATGTCTTCCAAACAATCTGAAATGACCTTAAAGGCAAAATGGGGGTTGACAGCGTATATCTCTATATTCCACCTTAAAATCTTATCAGTTCTACTCCACATCCCTAATTCTCAGTTCTCACTGGTCTCCCAGTCTTTCCTCCACCAGTGCCCCAACTGCCAACATCACCGGCTGGTTCATCTTCCCAAGACACACCTCTGATTACGTCCAAGTGAAGACCTCTTATAGCTCCCTATTTCCCCCAGAAGAGAGCCCAGCTCACTAAGCTGGGTGCAAGGTGTCCTCCAGGCACTGGAGCCCCCTCCCTAACTCTGACTCCCTGAATGGGCCAATCCCTTCCAGTTCTGGACTCTGTTCTTATCTAGAGCACGTGCATATTTTCCCTCCCTGCAAAATGCCTTCCACTCTTGAAAACACTACATAATGCTATTTTTTTCCTCTAAATTGAGTCATTTCTTCCCCTAGGTTCACATGCCTCTTCTTTCATATATAGACTGTAGTTCTTCCCACTCTCTATTGCAATTACTGTTTAGTGGCCTCCCATTCACGGCAGCCTGTGGGCTTGTCCAGGGCAGGGGCCGTATGGATTCCTCTCCATGAACGGTCCTGTCACATGGTAGGAGCTCAATACTGGAAGTTATTACCCTCACTGAGCTGGGTTATTTGGTAAAAGGATACATTTTTCTATCTGGGGAGAAGAGAATAACACTTGAACTTCTATAGCACTAAGCTTCTAAAGAACCCAAATCCTCTTTTATAACATCATCATCAAACATATGCTGGGGTCCTAAAAACGGTGTAACAGTTGAGCATTGGGTGCTGAAATTGTTGTATGGTTGTTGTTTGGAGAACAAAGTTCAAAGTTCACATTCATAAACTTTTTGGAAATTCCAAACATATTCTAAAGTAGCAATAATAGAATACTGTCCCCCTCCCCCAACTACTCTCACAGCCACATACCCATCAACTCAGCTTTCCCAGTGATTGAATCTGGTCAAATTTATTTCCTTTGTTGTCTCTCTTCTCCTATTATTTTTTCTAGAGTATTTTAAGGCAAACCAGAGACATACTATCATTCCATCTGTCAATATTTCATAAACAGTCTAGGCTCAAATTCTAGCCAGTCAAAACTACTTTGTCTGTGACCTTAGGCAGGTTAATTAACCTCCCTGGTCCTCATTTTCTGTATGTGTAAAATGAGAATGATTATGACACAAGCACCATGGGGTTCTGATGAGGAGCAAGGAACTACCTGTGAAAAATCTGTGCCCCGCTTGTGTGCTTAGTGGTCAGTGTTAGTCATCAGAAGCACTATGTCATCATTATCATTTCTAAATTTATAGCACAGTCGCATATTTTGTGACATAAATGTAACATGACTGCATCAGCAATCTTGGCTCTGAATGCAGAAGGAGGGCAGATTCGGAATGTGGAACACTTAAGCCTTAGAGAACAAATAGGAGGCTGGGAAAGTCATCCTGGAGGGAGATGATGGGGACTTGAGCTGGGCAGTGACAAGAGCGGAGTCAACACAGGAGATGAGACCACACACGCGTGTGCACACACACACACACACGAATTGCCAGCACCACTGGAGGCCAGGAGAAAGACATGGAAAAGATCCCCCTCAGAGCTTTCAGCAGGAATCAGTCTCACTGACACCCTTATTTTCCAACTTCTAGCCTCCACAACCGTGCAAGAAATTTCTGTTGTTCTAAGCCACCCAGTTTAATGTACCTTGTTTCACAAGCCCTAGGAAACAAATATACTATCCAAACATTCCCATGGGTTTGTTATATTTTTTAATGAAAAGAATCATTAGTTTTGCTGTATATTCACTGGATGTGATTTTTCACAGTATTATTTCCAGGTTCCTATCCATATGCAAACAGTTAGTCACTTGGTTGTAGTTAGAGTCAAATACAGTTTTATGTCTGGACTTTTTGTTTTCACTTGACAGAGCACTAAATTCTGTTTTGTTTTTTTATTGTTTTTTAAAATATATTTTTATTGATTTCTGAGATGAAGGGAGTTAGAGAGAGATATATATCATTGATGAGAGAGAATCATAAATCAGTTGCTTCCTGCACACCCCAGACTGGAAATCGAGTCCCCAACCCAGGCATGTGCCCTGACCAGAAATCGAACCATGACCTCCTGATTCGCAGGTCTACACTCAACCACTGAGCTATGTTGGGTTAATTTGCATTTTGTAATTCAAGGGTATACATCTCTACTAGCCATTGGCTCACACTAGATCCTACTGTTTTGTTCCTCAAGTCAAAATGAAATAGGCCTTCCCACTACATTTCCAGCATGCAACTCTGCTAATTTTTATGCTCATGTTGCAGTAAGATCTGGCTCATTACATCATGATTTGTGGGTTGCCTGAATCTTACGCACACACTTCCTCTGGCCCCACCACAAAGATCATCCCTTTGAACCATAATCAGATGAAACTCAGATGCTGAATCCTTTGAGGGGCCACACAGAGACACTGAGTTGGTTTAACTAATAGTCAAGCAATATCCTGCAGGTTTCTTAATGCAGAGAGCAGAACTCAAGTTGTTTAATTTCTGCACAAACATGCAGATCCAAAGCTGACACTTGACTCCACAGGTGCCCTGGAATGGGTGGGACTGCAGCTGTAGCTCTCTGCCACTTTCCAACAAGAAATGATATTAAGCCAAGTGTTAAAGTGGATCCTATCCAAATACCAGGCAGCTTCTCGGGGGATCTTAGCAAAGCAGGGGGCTTGTCCTTCCTGTCCCCACCGTGAGTCAGCCACCCCAGTGCCTGACTCATGATGCACAATCGATGATATTTATTAAATGAAGCACCAAGTAAGTTCAAGGGTCTGAAATCCAGAGCTTCTGAATCACAGTTGCAACAAATAGGTGTGAGGTGAGGCCAATGCATCACTTTTAAAGCCCCCCTTGATGGTTTTGATGCAGGTAGTCTCCAGTCCACACTTTGAGAAAACCGAATCTAACCAATGACCACTTTGAGGTCAGAGACCATACTGTGTGGTCCTGTGTGCCACATCTGCTGTGTGCCACATACTCTTCCAAGTCCTAAGGATGGAGCAGAACCCAATCTCCTGTGGCAAGTCCAAGGTCCCTTGAAGGTACTGAGGTGAGGCAAGTGCCTGCCCTGGAAGAGCCCACAGATGGAGATGGGGGATTTGCTCACATCACTGTAGGTCTCAACTGGAGGTGATTTTGCCTTCCAGGGGACCATTGCCAATGTCTGGAAACATTTTTGCTCATCACCTGGGAAGTGCTATTGCCATCTAGTGAATAGAAGCCAGAGATGCTGCCAAACACCTTATAATGTACAGGACAGCCCAGCCCCCCCCCACACACACACCCCCAACAGCCAAGAATTATCAGACTCAAAATGTCAATAGTACCTAGGTTCAGAAATTCTTCAAGAGAGAATGAAATAAGTGTCATAACCAAGGAGGAAGCAAGATGCAAATGAAGTACAGAGAGAATAATGCACTACTGACTCTACAGGGCACTTACTCAGAGCCCTGCAGCCTTCCTTCCTCTCTCCTAACCCTCACCCTCCCTGGTTCCATCCTAGCCTTGCATAGCTACCAACAGTGCATCTAGCTCTGGAGTTATAGAGGATTCTACTAGAAGCTTGATTTCTCCATATTTCACTTCTTGACCTTGGGCACACCATTTAACCTTGCTAAACCTCTGCTCTTCTCCAAGAGCAACAGGGACTCAAGAAGAAAAGGAAGAATATTTTTATGTACTTCTGATTGACAGTCTGACAACCTCCCACGTACCTCACAGGGTTGGTGTAACACAATGCAATCAAGCATATAAGGTGTTTTGCTCTGTGACAGCACCTGCTAAGTTATATGTCATCTGCTGTGATGATAATGAACTACATCCTCCACCACCCCTGCTTCAACCTTTAAGTTTACCTGATCTTTAGATTCAGCTCTTTGAGATTCTCACCTTCTCCTAATACAGTCTATGAGCAGCTGGTGACTCTCACAGACCTATGATCATAGGTGCAGAGCCTATAGGCTCCCTGCATCCTCCCACCGTGGGGGAGGATCCATGAAACCCGCCCTTCAGTGAAAGTGATGGAGTGGTGGAGGAAAAGGGGATCTTGTAGGTGTTTACTCACCACTTTTACAGGCATGCTGTTGGCAAAGGCCTCTTAGGCAATCACTCTTTGATTTCCACTCCTTACTTTAGACCATTCCACAGGTCCCAATTCGTCTCAAGCATTGCTGCCTCTGGTGGCCACCTCTAATTTGGCACCTTTGCCACCTTATCACCTGTCTAAATTACAGCTATGTCTAAATGGCATAGTCAAAGTATCTCAATTCCCCTAAGGCACTAAAAAATTCCCAAAATACCTGTAAACAAGCCCATTCTCTCCAAGCCAAAAGAGGGATGGCTTCTGCCTTCTTAACTAGACTTTTCTAAATGTCAGCAGATCTGGCTGTCTTCCTTTTGAAAGGATGGCTACCTATAGGAAAACTTTCAAGACTTTGAAGGGTCTTTGGACTCCTTATAGATCTAAACCTCTTCCACCAGTTCTCATATTTGGCAATTTCAGGTGAAAATATTCAGGGAGCATGGAATGGTATAGTTACTAATCCGTGAATAAATAAACCCACAAGTATCTGGAGGTAAGGTAGCTACATCATTAATACAGTACTAGAGCGCTCCAGATAGAAAGAGAGTATCACTCCCCAGTTGGAGGATTTGGGTAAAATATTCAAATAAAGTTCCAGTTGAACTTCTATTTTGTAAGCTCTGCCACTGTCCAGTGGAATATCAGGAGCAGTGGGAGCTCGGGTTATTTCTTAGCCCATGTCAGCACACTTGAAGAGCTTAAGCGATTCATGAGGATTTTCAAAGTATAACTCACCATCGTCACCCTCAGTGCTCTGTGCCATCACTGACTCATTTTCTGAGTAGATGATTTATTTGTCCTACTTAGCTGAGTCACAAACTTCTACTTGACCTTCAAGTCTCAGTCTAAAAGTTACTTCCTCTCAGTCATTTTCCCTGGTTTTCATCCTTCTCCTATCCCCAATAAATTTCCTCTTTTGTGCCCCATCAAAACTCAAAAGTCTTTTTCTGCACGAAACAGAGATCATATCCTGCACTTTTTTATTTTCCTCACAGGCCTCACTCACATTCTGGAATAAGCATCCTTTGGGTTTCCCCTTCAATTCTATTCAACCATCCAAATCCAACACTGCGAAACATTGTTAAATAAAACAAAACGAACAGTAGAGGCAATTCACAGTTCATTAGATTTTTTTCATCTTTTGCTATACTTCAAAATATAGTAGATAAAAAGATGTAGTTTTGGCTTGACTGTGGAATGCAGATTTCTGCAGAACATGACCATGATATATATTTGATCAACAGGGTCTCTGTCAACCAAGTACCCAGGGAAAAAGGCTTGGCCACTGCATTTAGATTCTACTGTCTTGCTTTTCGCATTCCCCTCTTCCTCACTCTTAAAATATTCTTGACCTCTTCTAAGCTAGTGTTCATACTAATGGCCTCCTAAAAATCCTCTTGGGACATCCCCATTGGCTGTCCTGTAGCCAAGCAGATACTTCTCTTATGGTAGCAATTTAATGTTTCCCTTCCTTTAAAAATAATAGCCATCCTTACAGGGCCAGACTAGACTGGGGCAATAAAAGTGATAAGGGTACAATATTTAAGGAGGTGCTCACTCTCAGGTTCTGACCCAGCACTTGCATGACCTTGAGAGTGAGCACTGCCTTAAACTTTGCACCCCTGTCACCTCTCTAGTCTGATCCTACTCCATTCCATGCATTATTTTTTAAGCAAGAGAATAAAACCAAATTCAATACATACATATTTATGGGAACACCACATGTATGAGAGGGTCCTCCCTACATTACTGCAAATATCCCACATGCAACTGATCCGGAAAGAACTTGAGTATTAAAGTCTTTTTTCTGCCTTTCCAGTGGAAGAGTCCATAATCCCTGATGTTTTACTTCTCCAGTCACTCTTCCATCGATGTCAAATCTCTGGGCTCACTCCCTTTCAACTCCTGCAGCTACTTGACAGAACACAGAAATTCCAGATCCCAAGTCTACGTGCAATGAACGTGTAACTTTCCAACATCCACTTTGGATTTTACAGAATCCCAAAGATGGCCATTGTTAATATCGTAGATGACTTTGGTAGATGTGCTTAATTGCAATATTACTCATTTCTTATTTTCAAATATTTTAATTTATCATCTAATCAGCACAGTGATCCATGGAATAATCCATCTTTATTTTATTCCTATTTTAGGTGGCTAGGCTTAGTATTATTCATAACACAAGCCCAATGCTTTGATTATTAAGTGGTGTCATTTGTACCATAATGACTTTGTGCCTTACATGTCATTCAAAAGGAAATTGAATATTATGAATCATTAAATGAGACCCTCTTTACCCAACTGTGAAGGAACTGACTATTCAGTTAGGTTACTAGAAGATATTCTAGAGTTGTATGATCCAGTGTGGCAGCTGCATCCTTGGAAACTTGGGAATATAGTACCAAAGACCTCAAACAATGTTGCTAGCATCTTGCCCCACATTTACTTTTGTTCCTTGTCCCCATGCCCACTAGCCTCTATTTAGTCTCTCCTTTCACATGCTTCTCCCTGTGCTTGAAATGGTTCTCTCTCCCTTCTTGTCTTAGGTACATCTTGAGCATCCTTTAAATCTCAGCTAAGTCATCACTTCTTTAGAGAAGTCCTCTCTAATCTTCCCAACCAGATCAAATCCCCTACCCACATTCTTATAACACCATTGTAGAGTTATCAAGGACAACCTTACATTTATTTGAGTCATTCTTTGGTTGATTAAGGCTGTGTCTCCTGTAAGATCATAAACTTCATGAGCGGAGAAGATCTTGTAGATGTTTACTCACCATCATTTTACTAAGCTTCCAGAAACCCCACCTCTTCTAGTAACATTGCAGACAGAAATAAGAATGGTCATAACTACTGCTCCTCTGCAAACATGGTCTGAGCCAATTATATTTTCCCTGTGGGTCATGCTTGCATGCCATCTTGAATGCCAATGGACTTTGCTGATGTATGAACCAATGGTACAGGATCAACTCTGATAGGTCAGGATCCATGTGAGGGCGAAATAAACAAATCAGGAACACATTTTTTAAATTGTGAAATTCTTATTATGATGATTAGCCTATTTATTAAATAAAACTGGGATTCCCTTAGGATAGAGAAAGCATATGTTTCACCTGTTACTCTATAAACAGCTCCTGGGATAGGGCTTTGGCACCTTTGAGTGACTGACCCCCTGAATAAGGAAATGGGTAGAATAGCAATTATCACTTAACATATAAAAAAGTTGAGGGACAAGTTATGATGTGACTTGATGGAGTGAAACTACTGAGTCAAAACAGAGCCTAGCACAAAATGATGCTCCCTCTGCCTCCTGCCGCCATCCACTTAGGACGGTATTAAGATGGCCTCCACAGGATAAGAAGTATCAGAAAAGGCTCAGATGACCTCTGTACACAGGATTCTGGCCTCTCTAGGTGTTCAAGTGACGTGGCTCAGATTCCTTCCCACAGTCTAGATGAGAAACCAGCTCCAGTGATGATGGCCTGAGTATGCCCAGAATCCCTAGTTCCGGAAAAACTGACTACTAAGACCAGATCTAGCCAACCATGCAGCTGGCAGTGGAATCTCAGAATGGGTGTGGGGAACCAACCACACCCTGATTCTGAGCAGACTCCACTAGGCCACCCAGGCAGCACTCAGCAGGCCACCAAGTGGGCCTGGGACTCTGGGATATAGAATAGACAGGACAGAAATCTCTGGGCTTCTCATCTGTGAAACTGTAATGCCAATACTCACCTCAAAGGCTTGGTGTACAGATAAAATGAAGCAACATCTGTAAAATGCCTCATACTGTGCCAGATAAAGAATTGATCAAAAAATGGTAGTTTCTTTCTTTCTAAGTTATCATCAAAAGGATTCTTTCACATTTCTAAGAGCAGCCAAGATGCTGTAAACTCAAGCAGCACGACTGGGAGTCAGACTTCTCTTCGAAAAATCCTAACCCTCTCTCCATCCCCCACATAGGGACTTCAAGGACTCAGTGCATTTCAGAAAGAAATGTCTAAAAGAATAGGCAGGTTACAGCCAGCCCTGCAGGGGGCGTTTTTGTTTTTGTTTTTTTTTTTTCTAGTATCACAATAAGCATTACGTGGCAAGAAGACAGCCTTTTCTGCTTCCCTGGGCTCTGTCTCATAGGAGAAGCAACCTAAAAACTGTTCCTAATCTCTAAGAAGTTTCCAGGTGTTTAATGGCTTGCTGGGGCAATAAACCATTGAATTCTGGGAAATCATTATGTGAGATGTTACCTACCACTTTCCTCTGACTTTGAAAATCAAACCAAGCAATATGGTCTGGGCAGAATCAGGAAAAGCATCAGTTTTGAAATCTGACAAACCTGAGTTTGAACCACAATTCTAATGCTGCTACAGAAACTTAGGACAAATTGCTTATCCCTTTGGCACTGAGATACCTATCTACAAAATCTTGTAAGATAAGAATTATGTATGCAAGATAAGAATGTATCAGTCATCGATTGCTGCATAACAAATTACCCCTCCCCAACATTTATTAGCTTAAAACAATATTTACAATTTCAGTTTGTGTGTGTGAGGAATCTGGGCATGACTTAGTGGGGTCCTTTGGCTCAGGATCTCTCCCAAAGCTATCAACCAGGGTTCTGGTCTAATTTCAACGCTGAATTAGGGAAGGACATGCTTCTAAGCTCTCACATTGGCTGTTGGCCTTGCCATGTGGGCCTATGGAGATAGGGCAGCTCACAACAGGGCAGCTTGGGTCATCAGAACAAGAAGGCAAGAAGAGTCAGAGAAAGAGAGAGAAGACAGAAGTCACAGTCTTTTATAACCTAATCTTGGAAGTGACATCCCATCACTTTTGCTGTATTCTACTCGTTAGAAGCAAGTCACTAAGTCTAGCCCACATTCACATGGGTGTGAGTGTCAGGAAGTCACTGTTAGAAGCTGTCTGCCACGATATTCAAAAATTCTCAATAAATAGTAGCTGCTATTATGACCAACTATGAGAGTACTTTGCAAAGCAATGTTCACCACAGAAATAGAAGAAATCTACTGGATTATGTATTATGATCAAGAAATTTAGCAATCAGGGGGTGAGGGCATGATGGGGGGGGCAATGAGGAGGATAAGGATTCACATGTAATACCTTAATCAGTTAAGAAATAAAAGAAATTTAGCAAACATATGACACTATCAGTCTATTATAGATGCTGATTCTATCCAAACTATATTTAGAGATGCACTTAATTTATACTGAATACAGATTTGATTACTTGTTACCAAATGACAGTGTTTGGACACTAGAGTTAAAAGGTACACATTTCCCTTACCTCATATTTTAGCATATATCTAGTTATTTTCAGAAGCTCATGTTTTTATGGGGATGCAAATAAAAATATGCATCTTGATTTTCTCATTTAGCAATATTATAAAGGCATTTTATCCTGCTGTACATTCTTTGTAATTAGCACTTTAACACCTACATAACATTTCCATTCAGTAGAAAAATGTAAGATCATGGTTTACTTAACCATTCCCTTTATCTGTGACATATAAGTTGCTTTAATGTTTTTCCATTAAAACAATGCTGTGATTAAGTGTCTTTTGTGTGGTACATTTCTTCCCCCATAACTTGAATTATGTCTTTAGGATAAAATCCCAGGGAAAGCAATTAGAATGCACACATTTTAATGGCTCTGTCGAGTTTTTACCCAAATGAGAAAATGGCTTTGGTTTTTATATAAGCAAACACTGCTCCATCAGCCCCAGATTGAGTTCCTCAAAAACAGACACCCTCACTTAGTTTTAATTTTTTTTAAAACATGGCCTCTTGCCTCTAAGCAACATTTAATGAATATTGTGGGCTAAATGAATGAAGAAAAATATTTAAAAATTTGAGACTTTAGGAAAAATATTTAGGCTAAATCAATTGAAACTTTTTTTATAAATCAGGAGATGTTGAATTTCCATTTAGAAATCACTAAGAGATGTGAAGAACATACCCATGCCAAGCACTGGGCTCTTTTTTGCCCTTTCTTAACTGGTTTAATACTCACAGCATCCCCTACAGTTCATTTTCCACACAGCAACGGAATACAATGTCCAAAGCATAAATCAGTGTCAAACACTACTTTTACAAAGGATCCTAGAAAACATCTGGTGGCCTCCATCATTTGGGGGGGTGGGGAAATCCAACACAGAAGGTCTTCTTTTCTGGAGAGACTACTAGTTCCCTGGAAATGTCTACTTACTTGGACATAAAATTTTCACCCTGTACTAGGAATCATGGGAATGTTTTTAAAAACATAGTTCACCCCAAGGAATGAGTCATTTAACCAAACTGTAAGCAGAATAATGAAGCATTTAGGTAAGCAGGTCACAAATGACACTCAAAAATAATTTTATTGGTCAAAATTTACTCTAGCTAAAGTGCCCTGACACACTGTAGCACATAACTCTTGGAACTCCACAGTAAACTCTCATCTTCACACACGGCCCTTTTTAAAAAAGAAGTTTTAATTTACTTATTTTAGGGGCAATCATCCTCATATTTTAGACCCAGGAGGCCAAGTTGCTTGTACAGATCAGAGTGCATGACACAACCAGAATTTATTTGCACCCAACATCCAAACCCATCTCAGGTTTTGCCACTAACCTTGAACCACAGCGCCCCCTGGTGGAAATGTGGTGGCTTAGCTTTTCTAGTCCCTCTGCCCTGGGTAGACATGGCACCTAACCTGTGTTTCTGTTTTTCTCCCTCTCAGGTGAAGGAGGCCATGCAGCGGATCCATGACCGAGGGAACATCGGCAAGTTAATTCTGGATGTAGAGAAGACCCCGACTCCACTGGTGAGTCAAAAGCAGAGCAATCCGTTCAGTTCAACACAGCAGGTCTGATCAGGTGCAGGCACAGATGGGGCAGGGGGAAATGTACCAGGTCCTGGGCTGGTGGAGGTGACCAGTGATAATCAAAAGATGGCACAAATAAGGACTGCCACAAACTGAGATAAATGCTGAAAAGGAATGGAAAATTTTCAGGGAGAGCATTCCAAGAGCAATCTGAGGGCAGTCAGGAAAGGGTAGAAACAATGACCTGTGTCTATGACAAATGCCATCTATTGGCTGTCATGAATAGGAGGAATTCCTGGCAAAAAAAAATCTAATAAATTCACATGCACATACTTGACAGATTGATGCCAACTGTCTAAGATGGTGTCTGATGATTGTATTACTTTTGTTTTCTCTGATCAAGGTAAAACCCTTATATGCAGGGATCTCACCAGGAATGAAGCATGTCATTCATATCCCATAGGCTTTTCAATGGCCACTTGAAGGGGGGGGGCGGGGGCTAGATACTAGTGTGGCAGTCAACACTGCAGCTTTCACCAGAAGGCATGATTCAAAGTTCAGCTCTGAGCTCCTGTGTGTGATCTGGGCAATTACTTTGCCACAATTACTTTGCTGCAATTTACAGTCCCCGTCTGTAAATTGGAAATTGATAAATTCTTAATTAGAATATGCTAAAACACTGTCGCATACACACTAAATTCTAGGAAAGGTTTGACAAAGAAAATACTTAGGAAGCGTTTTGTTTTCTCATATGTTTAATCTTGGAGCTACTTCAGTCATTTATGAAAGAGCAAGACCTACAATGTCTTACATGTTTTAGTGTAAGGCATGTATTTTTAAAAAGTGTTTACTGGGCTTTCATAACCATAATGTAGTTTAGGTATTATGGCCATTTTTCTCAATGAAGGACTGTTAAATGAGAGGGCATTTTACAATGTGTAAGTCACTAATAACAATATGAGTATAGTTCCAGGTCTACGCCAACAAGTGTTTTAAGCAGGTGAGGGACCAGGGTAAGGAGAAGATGGCTGGTATCTGGTCTTCTGTGCACCTGTGCTGTGTTCTTTAAACATGTGACCAAGTCTGTTCCAGCCCCATCAGTATAAGGTAGACAGGGAGAGGCATCCTGGTCTGCTTGGTGCTTTCAAGACAAATCCCTGGCAATGGCTTGGGCTCTAGGGCTGGCGGGAAGGCCTGTTTGACACCAAAGGTATGTGGTGGGGGGAGAGGAGGTCTTATCAGAGTAGAATCTGAAAGGCAGACCTTTTAATGTGAGAACTGAAACCTGCCTTGGCTCATATCATTTCCCTTGTTCCTGAATCTCAGGAGGACTTTTACCCGGAGACTTAAGGAAACAGAGATGATGGAAAATGGGCCAACTCAGACCTATATTTGGAGTATCTCTATAGTGGGCTATAGCCCATCTGGATGGAAGAATAGGCTCAAAGGAATCATCTCCCAAATTCCAAACACATGCACTCAAATCCTTAGCTCAGAGACTGCGTCTTGAGGTGCCCAACATAAGGCAGCTAATACCACACTGTCTTCCTGTGAAAGCAAGCAGTGCAGGGTTTCCTAGCTCTTGGCCCTTAAAGAAGTCTTTCCAAGTGGCTTCATCAGATGCTCGGAAAAGGTGGAGGTTAGGTTGCAGAGCCCACTCACAAATCTACTGTTGAATTTCAGATGGCCAATGACAGCACGGAGACCAGCGAGGCTGGAGAAGAGGAGGAGGACCATGAGGGGGACAGTGAGAACAAGGAGCGAATGCCCTTTATCCAGTAACCCAGGACCTGAACAGAAGAACGAAGGATGGTTTGAAAGAAGAGGAGCCTCCGAAGAAAGCTCTTCTGTGCCCCAGTGAACAAATGCTGTAGTCCAGTGCGTGTCGTGTTTGTCTGCAGTCAGCTGAGCTAAAAAGCTTTGATCACTGTTGTTTTTTGAAATTAAGTGCCAACCCCATTCCATGCAGTGTTATGTCCCTTCCCTTCTGTGTATTATACTCTCTTATCTCCCGTTTCAAAACCATCAATCTTTGACTCCTTCTCGATGGTTCTAGAACAGTCTGATTAACACAAGCCCATAGGCCCATGCCTAGGAGACTAGACATGGGCAAAGACGAGTTTGGATTGAAAGGTGTCATCACAGAGCATTATCCAGATCCTAGAATTCTTCAGGCCAATGACACTTTTCACTGCCAACCACCCATGCCTCTAAAGAGAGCACTTGCCGATTTGGCTGGCAGAATGAGAATAGGCCAGATGATTTCATGAGCCCATAAATTTATGATCTCTCTGAATAGTACTTTCCCTCTCCCCCAACTTCCTTCAACTGCTTTATGGTCAGAAGGCTGAACTGCTGTCCTCTCGCCCTCTGATGCTCAGTCCCTTCACTGGTTCTTATCCATAAACACAGGAAACAGATGTGAAGTTTTCAGGATAAAAGATGGGTCAACAGCATGTGTGTGAAGACCAGCCACAGAGATTTCTCTCTGAGACCATATCTCATGAGAAAAATCCTCTCCTCCCCACACCACATACTGTATTTTAGTTTTAAGAAAATTCACCACATGTGGGTCTATTTTGGAAATCATTACTGAGAATCACCTGTGTTTGCACACTTGCTTTTGGTATTACCAACTGTGCTACATTCATTTCCTAGAAGTGAATAGACACATTTACCGTGGATCCCCCAAGGAAGACCTCCGTGGTAGACCATATTTGTAAAAAATATCAATGATCATCCTTTGACTTGCCAAAGCATGTTCCAACATGTAACAAATTCTAGTGGTATAAGAATTCAGTATCAGATGACAAATATGTGGTTCCTCTCCTCTCAAATATAAAATTATGATGCAGATTCTTTGCAGGGACCCTGTATGGGCAAATTGGGGACCAAACTCTTTGATTACACACCTTTGTTCAATTTTCCAGCTCCTAAACTTCTAAGAAACCCTGCCCTTGGCCTCATCCCACTTGGCATGGCTGAGATGAACAGTTTCCCTCAGGAAGAGAAAGAGGCTCAATGTCTCCACAAGGGGGCTCCGCATTCCCTCCTCCCAAAAGGGTGACTCCATTCCTCAAAAACCAAACTGGGAACACAAGAAGCCTACAGGGTTAGCACCCTAGCTCACTTTACATTCTGGAAGATATTGTGGGAGTGGGGGGAGTTCCTACACTGCCCGATCTCTCCACCAACGAGCCCTAAGGGTAGACCAACTCTTCCTCAATGTGATGAAAAATGGATTTCAGCAATTACCTATTTCATTTTCAGTCCTTTTGTAACAAATATTTATCTGAAGGGAGAGTCGTTGTGAATGTCTGTGTGAAATATGAAGAAAGGGTGCTGCCATCTCATGCGCAGAGATGAGAGTATTTCAAAGAGGACACAACATCCTCTTCTCCCTGTACCACAGGATTACCCAGCATCCCAGTTCTGTGCCATTTAGAGAGATGATGTTGAGGTGTTAACCCAACACCTTTGCCAAACGCTGCATTATTGGTCATTCTTTCTCCCACAACCAAACTGACAATGGGGTCTTAAGAAGACCATTTCTTCCATTTTGTCCAGCTACCCAAGTGACATTTCTGGTGAGCTGGACAGAAATGGCATTTTCTAGGGTTGGGGGAGCAAGAGTCACTGGCTGTATCAGGGATCTCCTCAGCCAGGTGAGTGGGACCCTACATTCTTGTTATAGAATTACTATTAAGTAATTCCTCCCCAAATCTATTTTCTCAACTAGCAAGATTAATAGAATAATCACAAAAATGCCAGTTGGTTCAAAAAACAAAACAAAACGCTTCTGTCTCTTCGGAACACAGATTGAAAAAGCTAGAGTTTGACCAATATGATCAATTAAGTGCCACAAAGAATAGGAAAACAAGAGAATCAAGAGATCTGTGTAATGCACTCTCATCCCTAGCACCTTCTTTCCCGTCATGTGATGGTTTTCTGAAGGAGGTTTAAGAAGGTAACAGTTTGCCTTAAAGGAACTGTGAAGGCTTCTCTGTAATCTAAGCTTGATTGGAGAGAACTGCAACATTGTCTAATGTATTTGTGGCTTTAGAGCTTTTGTTATATTGTGCCTACAAAGCAAATTATGTTTACACAAAAATATAAATAAAGTATTCAGCATAGCATAACCCTGCCTGGCATCAGTTGCTCCACATCAGTTGTTGTTGGAAAACCACATATTGAAATATAAGGAACGGATGGCTAAAAGAGGATGAGGAACTAGAGACAACATAGAAAATGTAGGGTAGAGATGAGACAAGCCTTTAAAAAAACATTCAAGTTTCCTCAAGTGAGAAAATAAAACAACTAGATAAAAGAAGTACTAAAGACTTCATATAATAACTAGAGGCCCGGTGCATGAAATTCGTGTACTCAGAGGGTTGGGGGGGAGTCCCTCAGCCTGGCCTGTGCCCTCTCACAATCCAGGAACCCTTGGGGGATGTCTGACTGATGGCGGGGAGTGGGCCAAAGACAGCAGTCAGATATCCTTAGCACTACTGTAGAGGTGGGAGAGGCTCACCAGTTGTGAGCCCAGCTTCTTCTGGCTGAGCAGTGCTTCCCCTATGGGAGAGCATTGACCACCAAGGGGCAGCTCCTGTATTGAGCATCTGCCCCATGGTGGTCAATGCATGTCATAGTGACCTGTCATTCTGTTGTTCGGTCTATTTGCATATTGATCTTTTATATATAGGACTAGATGCCCGGTGCACGAAATTTGTGCAATAAGCGGGGGGGGGGGGGGGGGCGGTCCCTTGGTCCAGCTTGCACCCTTTCTAATCCAGGACCCCTCAGGGGATGTCCAACTGTTGGTTTAGGCCCGACCCCTTTTAGACATCCCTCTCCCAATCTGGGACCACTGGCTCCTAACTGCTCACCTGCCTGATCACCCCTAACCACTGTGCCTGCCAGCCTGATCACCTCTAACTGTCCTTCCCTGCCAGCCTGATCGTCCCTAACTGCCCTCCCCTGCTGGCCACATTGCCCCTAACCGCCTCTGCCTTGGCCTCCGCCACCATGACTTTGTCCAGAAGGAAGACCAGATGACAGAATTTTCTCCGACATTCTCACAGGATTTTCTCTGACATTCTCACTTAATGCTCATGTGCTCCATGTAAATCTCACATTAAACACAGGCCAGCAGCACACACTGGAGCCTAAACTAAAGCCCACATCTTCACATAACCTGAGAATGGGGAAGAGACCCAGCAGTTGGAAATAAATTCTTTTCAGCAGTGTGGATCAGATTATGGTAGTAATGAAGGTAAACTTTCAAAAGCCATTTAGAGCATGGCAAAACATTTGTGCAATATAAAGAGGTGAGAACTTTCAAAGGGCGTATTGGAGGAATGGAAAGTAGAAAAGTGTAAGCTGAAATACACATGTGCGGGACTTAAGGGGAGGAGACATGCATGATGGGAAGTGAGTCCCAGGTTTGGAGATCTTTGAATGTCAACCTGATAATCCTGGGTTGGTTGGAAAGGAAGAAGGATGTACAATGGTGTGATGGGAAGCTTGGAGTGTGGAGGCAATTACTAGGAGTAAATGCAAGGTTTCATGGAAAGAGGGCTATGAGAGGGGCCTACAGGTGGTCTGGAGTTAGATATCAAGCACCTTACCTTAGTTTGGATGCTCCAGAATCAGACATTGGAACAAGGACTTGGATGTCAGCAGTGTTGGGAGGTGATCCTGAGAAACACAAATGAAGCAGGAAAGGGAAGAAGGCAATTCAGGGTGTGTCACTGAGCAGGTTACCGCTGTGGAAGACCATAGACATGCCCCAGAGTTGTACCACTTGAAAGGTGAGGAAGTTGTCATATTTACCTGTCAATTCCCATGCATCATTGAGGACTACTCCCAACAAGCATGTTGATTCCCTGGCACTCTTGACCTTCCCTTGGGTGACTCAAGCATATTGTTGTGGCCAGACAGTGCCCTCAGACTGCCACAGAAGCTGAGATGATATCTAATAGCTTCAAGGAGATATCGAACAAGTGCCCACAGCTCTTATAACTCTTCCAGGGAATTAACCCTTTATTCTGAAATTAAAGGGGGATGCTCTTACGGCTTTTCACAAACTATATTTCACTCTTACTAACCACATCCTCATTCCAGTTATCCCATTAGTTCACACCATCCCTTCTTTTCTGCTTTTGTTTCCTTAAATGGTTTCTTGACTTAAAGACTACAGTTTCTGCTCAGAAGTGACAGCCAAATGCCTCTTTGTCTCATCATGATGACTTACCTCAATGGGACTCACCTGCCAAATTTCAGGTCTCATCTTCATCTGGGGCAAGAAAATCTGGGGTTCTATGTTAAATAAAACCATGTCTGTTCTAAAATTTTAATGAACATTTACTGGGTGCAGGACCCTGTTCTGGGTTCTAGAAATAGAAAAAAAATAAAATACAGACCTTTTTTTCAAGAAATTTTAAAGTCTATGCTTGGCTGATGTGGATCAGTGGTTGAGTACTGACCTATGAACCAGGAGGTCATAGTTCGATTCCTGGTCAGGGCACATGCCCGGGTTGCAAGCTTGATCTCTAGTGTAGGGTGTGCAGGAGGTGGCCGATCAATTTTTCCCTTTCCTCATTGATATTTCTACCTCTCTCTCCCTTCATCTCTGAAATCAATAAAAAAATATATTAAAAAAAAAGAAATTCACAGTCTAGGACTATGCTATCCAATAAAAATATACAGGGTGGGGCAAAAGTAGGTTTACAGTCGTTCATATGGAAAATAATAATACAAGAATGAACTCTGTTTCATGAACTCACAACTATAAATCTTTTGCCCCATCTTGTATGTGAGCCACATGCAAAGTGACATTTTCTTGTAGTCACATTAAAAATGTAAAGAGAAACAAGGAAATTTAATTTTAAAAATACTTTATATAGCTTAATATATACAGAATGTCATTATTTCAACATAGAGGTTACTAATGAGATATTTTATATTCTACTTTTCATACTAAGACTTCCAAATCTAACGTACATTTTACACTCACAGCACATCTCAATTTGAACTGGCCACTTCAAATGCTGAGCAGCACTGTGACTAGTGGCTTCTATTCTGCACAAATAGACTAGAAGAAAGGCAGAAACAGACACCAAGATATGCAACACTGACTCCAGCGAGGCAATGTTAAAGGGCAGAGAGGAGCCCAAAGTAGAAAGGGGTCAATTCCACAATGGAAGGGAATGGTGAAGACAGTGTACATGCAAGAAAGTGATATTTGAATAAAGTATTTTAAGATGAGTGGGTGCTGTTCAAGAGAGTAATGTACTAAAGCACACAGCATTATGCCTCATAACATTATGCATCGATAAACATTAGCTTCCTTCCCCTACTCCTCTTTTGGCAGTGATGAAAGAATGAGATGACTGACAAATACTCTGTAGCTTCCCTCCTTTTTCTAACAACGGAGAAAAGATAGATCACTATATTGCACATCTATATTTGCTTGTGGGAGAAAAAAATAAATTGTTAAGAACTGAATGTCCACCCACCCAGTTCATATTTTAAAATCTTAACACCCACCATGTGATGGTATCAGGAGGTGGATATTAGGAGGTAATCAGAATAAGATGAGGCCCTGAGGGTAGAGTCCTCCTGAGTGGGATTAACGCCCCTGTGAGAGTCGTGAGTTTGCTTCCTGTCTTTCTCCCTTGTGTGATGATACAGTGAGAGGTGAGCCCAGCAGAAGGCAGGCCCTTATGAGAATTTGACCATGCTGGCAGTCTAGACTATAAGAAATAAACTTCTGTTGCTGGTAAACCACTGAGTTGATAATATTTTGTTAGAGCAGCCTGGACTGTTTGAGGCATAAGTGTTTTTGCATTCTCTGCCATGAGCAGAATTAGCAGCGCTCCAATTAGCAGCCAAGTAAAGATGCTGGGAAATATGCCCCATGAGTTATTCAGATTGGCACCCAAACACCCAAACAAAGGAGTGACTCAGACAGGAGCAACTGAAACCTCAACATCACACAGGCATATGCACTCACACATGTGCAGTGCATCAGCCTTGGAATCTTGCAAATCAGGGATCAAATTTGGGCAAATTGCTTGGCATTTGAGTTTTCCTTTACTAAAATGGGGATGATCATACTGTTATTTCCTAGAATTGTTATGAAGATCAAATGTAACAGTGTATATATAACCAGACTGAAACCATGACCCACAATTTCCAGGCTGGAAACCAGACAGTAAATGCTTTCAAAACAATTTTTTTTTCATTCATTCAACAAACAGTGACCCAATACCTCGCATGTTTCCTACACAGTGTTGTTAGTGTCTTAGTAGAAAAATAAGAAATACATAGCCTCTAGGATCTTATAGTTTAATGCTGCGATAACAATAAGTTTCATCTCCTGTGCAAACGGTAATTTATTTGTAGAGCCTGCTTGAAACTGAGAGCTTATTTGGGTGAAATGTAGAGTGGCATAATTGATGAAAACTATGAGCAGGTCAGAGGAGCTGTCTAGGAGAAATATCTATATTTAAGCACACCAGTGGGGAAGTACAAGGTAGTTCAATGGAATGGTCCATTTAGCTACTGCATGTATCAAGAGACAAAATTTAGGAAGACTGGCATCCAAAAGTGTCCTGTAAAGGCTTCTGGATTTTGTACTGAAAGCAAAGGGATTCATCAAGGAACTACTGGAGAATGACCATGAGAAGTCTTCCCAAAATGAACTTCACCATTTTACTGGGTCCATTTGGGCAGGTGGAACATATAAATGGACCATATTGGAATAGTTTTGGGGCTAGTCCCCCAAAGTCCAACCATAGTTTATTTGATCATGAGTTAAGGTGACCACTACACTGGCATGAGCAGGAGGAAAGGCTCCCTTCTCCCTTTCAGGAATGGAAAACCAAGAGGGGTTGGTGTAGCAGGCTTTTCTGAGGAGCTGGGAAGCTTGTCCATGGAGGTCCCCAGAAAATAAATCACCATCTATCAGAGCTGGGAGTCAAACCTGACAAGTGTTACCACACCAGGCCTCACTGCCTGATGTGCCTAGAAGTCAATGGCACCAGCTTTTGGTGAGGGTATGTGTAACATTTCTGGCAAACGGCAATCTTCAGTAAATGTTAGTGAGCCAAAACAATATCTTGAAAATTAGACATCAGACCCACTTACAGTTAAGGACACTGAATTTCAGAAAAGCTGGTGGCTTGCCCATGTTGACCCAGCTAGAAAGTAGAGGAATCCTGTCTAGAACTCAGGACTCCATAATGCAGAAAGGTTTATTTCCAGCAGCTGGGAAAGATGGGGGTCCCTGGTTCCAAATTAACATCCTCCTAGCAAGGTGGTCACTCCCACTACCTCCCCACACTTCCTACCTCCTTCTTCCCCACCCACAGAGAAAAAAGAACTTCCTCTTCACCAGCTCTGGTATAAATCAAGGTGCTCTCAGGAAGACTCTAAATAGCCGAGCTTGGGTCACATGTCTATCCTAAATCAAACACTAAAGAGAAAAATAGCTATTCTGATTGGGTAGCCTGGGTCATGTGATCACCCCTGCACCTGGTCATGGTAGGAGCGAGCTCCCTCATTGACAACCTTAGAGAACCACATCAAGTGACAGAGGCATAGACCTCCAAATGAGGAGATAATGGACATTTAAAACTGTGTTCACTATAGTAAACCAAGTACTCATAGTGTACCAGATACTGTTTTAAGCCTATGGCAGTCACCATGGATGCCCCACCACACATTGTCTTGGTATACCAGAGTTCCCCTGCACCTGGGGACAGTTCCTGGCATGCTGTCAGCTTCCCACCTCAAGCACCTGCACTTGTCTTTCCTCTTCTGTGCCTTTAGGCTTACTCCAGGACCACAGGGCACAAATGCACAAAGGTAACCCAGAATTACCATGGTAGGGCATGGGGGGATAACACCTCCCTGGGGCAGCCTCAGCCATGGAGGTTGGGAACCAGTGGATAAATGCCTAGATTCCCTTTCCTCTGGTGTCATGGTTTGAACACGTTCCATGTAGTATCTCAAGGGTCCCCTGGTGGAGTCAAGCCAAATTTGCTCACAGTGGCAATTTACTCATTAGCATATCCTTATTGGCTTTTCTTCTTCCTTATCTCATTCTCCCCACTCCCCCGCTCCTGCTTCTTGACACTACCTTCCAAATAAACTACCTGAACCCAAGTCCTTATCTTGGGGGCTGCTTTGGGAAAACCCAAATGAAAAATAACATTTTATGTGTATTATCTTGCCAAATACTCATAACAACCTATAAAGTATCCCTCATTTTACTGATGGCAGAATGAAACTCAGAAAAGTGAAAGAAAAGTGCTGAAAACTACACATAGCAGCTGAGTTTCCAGAATTTGTGTCCAGAAATCAAGCTAAGTTCTCTCTAATGCCCAAGTCACTGAAAACACACAATACCAATTAACAACTTGGAAAAGTTATGCAAAAGCTAAGCTAGTGTCAATTAAAATGACTTCTGGGGCCAGCCCTTCTCAGTTTTCCAAAGCCCACCCACGGAGTGAGAAGGGATTATTACTGTTTTCCTGACTCCAAGGCTAGCAGGAGGGGCCCAGCAGCCCTGAGGAGTTAAAGGGCTGTGCTGTGAAATAGGTATCAGACCAACACACACAATCACAATGCATCTGATCTTTTCATCCTTTGCAAAAAATATGCATAAATACCTATTTACAGGGTCCAGGCTAATGCTCAGGTTGACTGCTGATATTAAGAGCTGCTCTGTCTTTGTTTAGGGCCAGAAGTCTGGATATCACAATGATCCTTTGAGATTAATCAATGAGCAAGGAAGGAAGTCAGTGCACTATCAAATTGGCACTTACAGTATTTCATTATTAACTAGATGAATTAAGAGTATATCAAAACTCCCCTTCTCATTCAGGGTCAATTGATCTATCTCTCTATCTATCTATCTATCTATCTATCTATCTATCTATCTATCGCTGCTAAAGTAAATATTATCAAGGAAATTAAATTCAATTCTACAAATATTTCCTAAGCTTTGGCTATGTGCACGGCCTGTTTTACCTGTTGTAAAGGATTTAGAGATAAATATAGCCTGGTCACTGCTGGTGAAGAGCCTTTTGTCTAGAATGATTTTCAACCTTTTAATCTCATAGCACACATAATTACTAAACTTCTTCCGCACTCCAAAAAATATATATTTTGCCGATTTAACAAAAAAAACAAAGGTATAATTTTGATTCATTCACACCAGACGGCTATAGTTGTGTTGGCTGTTGTCATTTTCTTATTTGACATGCTAAGGGAAAAGAGATCATTCAGGTATGGCATGTTTTAAAAATTCTTGCCATACACCAATGTGCCTTATGCAGCACCCGGATTGAAAATTGCTGATCTAGAAGACAGAGTGAGACAGGAACATGAATTACCAGAAGCAAAATTAGCAGCCTGAAAGGGAGAGGTGCATGGGTCTCTAGGGTACAAAATTGGGAAGTGGGGTGGACACTCGAGGATTTGCCTGCCAAGAATTGACTTTATCCTCCTTACAGCTCAGTGGTCAAAAGCAGGCCTGGAAGACAGAGGGGCCTGAGTTTGATTCCTGACTCTTGTAGTTAACAGCCGCATGACCTTGATCAATCTACTTAATCTTTTTGGGCTTTTTTGCCTCCTCTGTGAAGAGGGACGATAACATTATCAGGTTTTGGTATATATTTGCCAGGTTGTGGTATATATTTAATGAATAGATTTCAGATGTTTGAGTAAATGTCTGACATGGAATAAGCACTTGTAATTATGAGGCGCTTTGTCACTTGCATCTCATTTCCCTTTGGGGACTGTCCCCATCCACTGTATGTTGGGTTGGGGATCCTGTGAATAAAAGTGCTCTGTCCTCCTCTAGTCAAATGGGACTCTTAACTCAGGGAAAGCAAAATGGATGTTCTCCTAGTAATGTGAAGCTTAAGAAGGGGGATGCAAACATGGGAAAATGAATGGAGCCCATTCATCCTGATGGCGTTGCCCTGAAAAGACTCCCTGTGACTCCTTGCTACCCAGATTCCCAAAGCTGCCCATGTTTCCAGTTTTCCCCCAAGCCTAGATCTTCAGGTTTATCACAGATTATATGAGCAATCCATACATACGGTTTAAGTTAGCCAAACCTGGCTTCTATTGCACACAACTAAGAATCCTACCTGATATAAAGAGGGACTCTGAACTGGGCTTTGAATTGCTTGGTAGTATTGTTACTAGAATAGTTCATCTCCCTGGCTGCATTCATATATACACAGCACCTTTATTTCCCAAAGGAAGGTAAGGACATGTATCCTGGCAAAGGATTATTACTGTGCATCAGGGTTAAGAGGCAATGTAACAGACAGAGTGTGCGTGCCAAAATATAGGCATTTTGGAAACATTCCAACATTTTAATTGGGACACAACGGTCAAATATTTGTAATATAAAAAACATAGAGCCAATATACTCACAATATAAGAGCAGTCTTTTGCAAATTTTAGAGGACCTCATCTTTATTATCTGGTTAATAAAAAAGAGATTAGCAATATTTAGAAAAACTTTGAAAGGCCTACCAACATCAAATTAAAACTGCCGCCTGGACATCATGATCAGGATTTAAAGAGAACTGAACAGGGAAGAGTTTCTCACTGTGTGATCCATGCTCTCTAATGCGTGTGCCCTGGTGACATGACTATCAGACTTTAGGGAAACCTGCTCTCAAGCAAGCAAGGATTGTAGGAGTTGTGATGTGTTGAACATCTGGAAGCCAGGGGAGGTGGAAGGCAGGGGAGCTGACTTTCCTGTGAACACTTGGCTGAGAAGACACACCAATGCACATAACTTAACACCCAGGTTTCCTCTGCCAGAAATCCACTTTGTCTCAACAGTTTTGAAACAGATCTTGGTTCTGGGTGGTGACAATAGTTTCCACAGCCAGCCGCTTCTATTTAAATGCTGGCTGAAGCCAACTTCAACAATGAATCATCCACAGAAGTTTGGTTTCCTCCACCCCAGGAAACTCGGGTGGAAAGACAAATCACCTGTCAGCCACTTCTACAACCCGTTTTTGGCTGCCAAGCACCTGCAGTCCCAAAATGCAGACAGACCTCTCTCCCTCCCCCACACCCCTCACTAAATAGTCCCAGTACTTTGGAAGGGCTAAATTTTAGTGGTTCCAGAGAGCGCTGGAAACCCCAGCCTTTCCATCAAATGTTTAACTGTGTCTGTGGGGAGCTTAGGGATTCCCAAGAATATTTACTTACCACTTATTACAAGGCAGGACCCTGTTAAGCACTTTGCATGGGTTATTTCATTTAATCTTCTCACTGTATGCTCTAATTTTACAGATGAAGAGACTGAGGCTAGGAGAAGTTAAGTAACTCACCCTGGTTTCGAGGCCAGCTATATGGTGCCAGGATTGAGGCTCATTCCATCATCTGCTTTCAGAGTCCATGCGCTCCAACACCATCAGCCACTAGGCTGTGCTGCCCCAGGGAAAACAAAAGAGGCACCTGGCGGGTGGGTTGCCAGAACAAATACAGAGCGACAAGCAGTAAGTTTTCAGTAAAATATGTCCCAAAATATTTCATGAGACATTCTTATACTAAAACAGTATTTCCTATTTATCTGATATCCAATGTAACTGGGCATCCATCCTGCATTTTAATTTGTTAATCTGGAAACCCATTTCTTGGTAGGACCCACACCTACAGCCCCTGGCTCAGAAGAATGTGGCTTAACTATTAGGGCCTGGGCTCAACTATACCAGTGGGGTCTGGATCTTCTGGAATATTCCATAAAAGACAATATGTGCAGAACTCTTCTAATTATTTCAGAATTTGGGGAGGGGAGGAGTTGTTGTCATGAGGGTGTGGTGGTATATGAGCTCTAAAAAGATGCCAAAGAATCCCACAGGTAATTATTATCAAGAACTAAGATGTGTCTGTGGGCTGAACCTGCAGTAATGGATATGGGGAGCGTGACAGAGAAGGTTGTGCTTCAAGTTTCAAAGCCCAGACAAACCCTGGACCTAGATTTGTGATTTGTGTGACTAATGACAAGGCTTTCCTCTCTGAGCCTCAACTCCCTCCTATGCAGAATGAGAGCACTGGTCTAGGTGGAGGGTTCTCAAAGTGTGGTCCCCAGGCTGCCTGTATCAGAATAACCCAGAGAATTTTGCAAACAGGTACATTCTTGATCCCCATCACAAACCAACTGAACCAGAAATTTTAGGGGAAGAGTAAGAATAGCCAATGGATTCTGATGCAGCCTGAAATATAAGACCAACTGGACTAATTGATGGAACTTGAAAACCTATGCTAATTATAAAGAAGCCAAACACAAGAGGCCACATATTGTACAACTTCATTCATGTGAAATGTCCAGAATAAACAAATCTAAAGAAACAAAAAGTAGATCATGGTATAGGGTGGCAGGAGGGAATGAAGAGTGATTGCTTAATGGATGTGGGGTTTCCTTTTTGGGGGCGATGAAAATGTTCTAGAATTTGATAGTGATGGTTGCATAGCCTTATAGGTATACTAAAAACTGATGAATTTTATACTTTAAAATGGTGAATTTTATGACCTGGCCAGGTAGCTCAATTAATTAGAGCATCATCCTCATACACCAAGGTTGCAGGTTTAATCCCTGGTCAGATCACATACAAGAATCTACCAATAAATGCATAAATAACTGGAATAAGAAATCTCTCTTTCTCTCTCTCTCTCTAATCCATAAATACAATTTTTAATAAATTTTATGACATGTGAATTATATCTCAACTTAAAAATATACTAAGAAAACAATGGTAATAAAAAAAACCTACAGTGGGACTACATGACCCTAGACCAGGGTTCCTCAGAGTGTGCCCTCACAATTCTCTGATAAAGACCTCTATGAGAACTCAGTGTTAGAACCCATTCCAGAACATTTTGAGTAGCTACTAGTGGGGAGGGCTATGTCACTAAAAGAAAATCTTTAGCCCAGCTATTTCTAGATTTACCTTCATCCTAAGGACCATGTTACTAAATGGTCATGAAGTGGCCATATGTCGGTGGGTGGATCTATACAGTATATGTGAGACTTTATCCTCAGCTCACTGCCAATCTACATGATTGGTGTACAAATTTGAGGGCCCCTGGCATTATTGTGCATGTAAAATAAACCAAAACACAACTTGTGTGTGTGTGTGTATCTATACGAGAGTTATGTGTGTGTGAAACGAGGTGGCTGGTGTCACTACACCTCTGAGAGGGCTCATCAGAGTCCCAAAAGCTGAGGAAGCCTAAGGAACTGGTTCTCACACTTCAGTGTCAGTGAAAACAGAGAGCTTGTTAAAAGCCAATGCAACTCCAGACTAAAGCACTCGCAGGGACTCCTGTAGAGATAGTCTAGTGGTGCCTAGGAATCTGCATTTTTACATACACCAGCCCCGGGTGATTCTGCTGCTTTATGAAGGACCCTTTTGCAATGCAAATGAGCTCCGAGGCTGATCAGCTAGCATCACTGCATAATCAGGAGGCCTGTTCCATGCCTGGCTCTGCAGGTCAGGTGGCTCTGACCCGCAGAGACAGGCGTGTGGAACTTGTCAGGTGTGTGTGGGGGGGAAGGGGGGGAAGGAAGGGGAGTGCAAAGGATAGGAAAAGAGGAAGAAGGGTTGGCCACTTCTGTTTTACACTCTTCATATATTTAAAGAATTTCAGAAATGCTAAATTTACAAAAATACACAGATCTAGAATTGCATGAATTTTTCCCATCGTCATAGAAATTCCATGTGAAGGTCTTTGTGGAGGAGGTCTCCTTGTTCCCCCTCCTCCCCAAGCCAAGCCTTAGCCTAGAAGGTCATTCAAAGCCCCTCTAGGGAAGCTCCAGTCAGGCACCCCCACCCTCACCAGGGCAGCTGGGAATCTGAGCTTGATCCTCCTGCCATCTAGTGGTCAACCAAAAAACATGCTCCTTGATGAGAAATATTTGTTGGTTGATTTTGGAATAGTGTAAATAATAAAATAAGGCTTTTTTTGGTAAAAACCAAAACATGCTGCTAATTTATTTTCCTATCCTCCACTCCATTCTCATACACTGATCCAGCAAACCCTGGTCAAACTCCTATTGGTGTTACCAGGCACTTTGCTGGGCTCTGGAGGAAAATAAGTCTGTTTTAGAGCTGGAAGGAACCCTACCAATTATTTATAAAAGTCAAGTCATTTCCCATGGTGAAACTGAGGCCTGGGGCCATGAGGGACTTACACAAGGTCTCATGTCAACTCCTCTGACAACTCACCTCATTCTTTCCTTCACAAAACAGGGGTGTAAGTCTGAATTACCTGTGGGCTTTTTTAAAAAAAAAAAAAATTCACCCAGGGACCCATTTCTAGAATTTCATATTTGGAAAGCCTAAAATGGGACTCCGCATGGTAAATAAAATTTTAAAGTTCACAGATATTTATTTCATACTAGTGCCCTGGTGCACAGATTTGTGCTCATTGAAAGGAAATTAATTATAAGTTGGCCTGTGGGGCTGGACTGGGCAAGATAGGCCAGACACATCATGGAGCCAACCTCCCATAGTCTCTCCCTGGCTGGCCCCACCTGGGGCTGCGCCGAGGCTCAAGGGCATCTGCGTCTGCAGAGTGAGCGGGGTCCCTCCAGCAGGTGGGGTCCCTCAGCCTGGCCTGCAGGGATCAGGCCAAAACCAGCTCTCCAACATCCCCCCAGGAGTCCCAGACTGCGAGAGGGCGGTTCTCAGGTGATGCACCTCAGAATCGGGCTCCCTCCAATCTGGTTCTGGATGTGTCACCTCAGAAGCACTGCTGCCAAGTCACCACAACTTGGCAGCTCCTGCATTCAATGTCGGTCCCCTGGTGGTCAGTGTGTGTCACAGCTACTGGTCAGAGTGTCTGCCCCCTGTGTCATTGCACGTCATAGCAACTGGTCAAATGGTTGGATGGTTGCTTAGCCTTTTATATATATAGATGTGTACACAGATACACACACATACATCCAGTTGAAAACATGATTTTGTATCACAAGGCTCTTACCCAGTTTTCTATGTGATAATGACCTCTAGTTATTTGGCATTTTACAGTTTACAACTTTCCTTCACATCCATTACTGGGTTTGATCTTTACATAACAGTGTGCAAGCATAACTTACATCCTGCAAATGAGGAAATTGTACTTCTCAAAGGCTGATTCTTCAGGGTCACATAACTAGTCAGCAATAAAGCCAGGTCTCAAATTCAGGTTCTGACAGATTCCAAATCCCATAGTTTCCTGCTATACTGGGCTGCCCCTAAAGAGTTAGTTGGACAATACTATGCATGAGGCCAAGACTGGAGGACTGATCCCATGTAATATATTTTACAGTGGGAACCCACAATGTGCAAAGCATTGGAAGGAACAGTTTTAGAGATAAACAAGACTTGGCCCCTGCTTTCGGGGTCCTTACAATGTCCCTCTTCCTCTCTCTCTGAAATCAATAAAAAATATCCTATCCTATCTAATAAAAGGGTAATATGCATATTAACTGTCACACTGTCACAAAGATGGCAGCACCCATAGCCACAAGATGGCAATGCCTAGTCCTCTCAGTCCTGCTGAAGTCCCCCAGTCCTGGGGGGTGGCTGCTGAGAGCAAGCAGCATGAGCAGCCTGGCAGAATGTTTGCTTCATTGCCGTGCCTGGCTCGGTACAGCCCCCTGGAGCCGGAGTGGACACGGATAGGAACGGGGGGCTGGCCCACATCCTCTGCCATTGAGTACAGGCCCAGAGAGGAGATGGCAGGCCCACCTGCCATGGAATCGGTGTGGCTTCCACCCAGCTCCCATGGAAGTGGCGCAGCTCCCTCCCACATCCTACGGAACGAACGTAGGTCCCTCCTGCTTCTGTGGAAGCAGCGCAGCTCCTGGCGGCGCACTGTGGTTCCTGTCAGCTCCCATGGAAGTGGCAGGCGGCCTACTGTGCATGATATTGTGCAATGGGCTACTACAGAATATACAAATTAGCTGGGACACCATAATGTCA
This sequence comes from Murina feae, assembly GCA_004026665.1. Lineage (NCBI taxonomy): Eukaryota > Metazoa > Chordata > Mammalia > Chiroptera > Vespertilionidae > Murina > Murina feae. The sequence goes on along the minus strand of PVJC01002136.1, from coordinate 38,378 downwards.
CGACCAAATAGCAGGGACCTGAGGCTGCATGGTGCCTGGTCAAGGGGGAGGGACCTGAGGCTGCGCCCCCTCCGCCCCCCACTCTGCAGGGCTTGATGGTGGATCTCAGGATGTGCCCCTGCCCAGTAGGGCTTCCTGGGGGACCTCAGGCCACATTCCTTGCCTGGCAGGGCTTGACTGGGACCTTAGGCTGCACCTCCTCACCCCGGTGCTGGGCTGGGGGACCTGAGGCTGTGTCCCCCACCCAGTGGGGCTTGACAACCAGGTCTGGGTCTCACCCAATGGAGGTGGGGTTGGCCGGGTCTAGGTCTCCTGCATTTTCGAAGCACGAGTGAGTGGTAGGTGAGGACTTGACTCTAAGTCTGGCGGTGCACTCCAGACTCTGACAAGAGGGAGATTTTCATATACATTTTACTAATTTTCTTTCATCTTTGATACTCCTATTATAGAGAAAGGGCAAATAGCAATATTAAAATATTTCCTCTAATTAATTCCTTTTAATGTGCATGAATTTCATGCACTGGGCCACTAGTCCTATATAATAAATTGGTAATATGCAAATTGACCCTAACAGCAGAACAACTGGGAATGACTGGTCACTATGACACACACTGACCACCAGGGAGTAGACGCTCAATGCAAGAGCTTCCCCTGGTGGTCAGTGCACTCCCACAGAGGGAGCTCTGCTCAGCCACAAACCCGCTGACGGGTGCCAGCACAGTGGTGGTGGTGGGAGCCTGTCCTGCCTCCTCAGCAGTGCTAAGGATGTCTGACTGCATCTTAGGCCTGCTTCCTGTTGGAAGTGGACATCCCCCGAGGGCTCCTGGGCTGCCAGATGGATGTCTGACTGCCAGCTTATGCCCTGGGGAGTGGGTGTAAGCCAGCAGGTGGACATCCCCCAAGGGGTCCCAAACTGTGAGAGGGCACAGGCCAGGCTGAGAGACACACATCCCCCTGAAGGCACAAATTTTTGTGCACTGGGCCTCTAGTATTTTATAAAAGAAAAAGGAAGTCTTTCTGTTTCTCATGTGGGGAGAGGGAGAAAGGGTAGAAGAATGTGAATCTTTGGCTGCTAGTGACTATCTTCAGTAATCTCAGCAGAGGAAAATCAAACCTTGCTGATAGTTCTGGTGGTCTGCCCTGGAGAAAAGACACTCTGATCACTCATATCTGGTTCACTTGTCTACCTCTGAAACACTGGGATAGGAGCTGTTCATTCCTACCCAAAACACAAAGAATTTGTTTCTCACAGCATAAGTTTTGTAACTAGGAGGAGAAAAACATGCCAGGCAGGAAAAAAGTTGTATGTGTTCATCATGGGGAATAACAACATGTATCATGGGTAATTGTGAGCATTAATTGAGAATACATGTTCTCAAGATAGTAGGTATCCTGAAATATTGGAATTTAAGTTATTTGCAGGCAGAGTTTTATCCATGTAGTTAACTGTTGTATCTGTGCACCTAGAACTCTTCCTGACACATAGCAGGGCCCAACTGATATTTAGCAAATGGACAAATCTGATATAGTGATGCAGACAGGGATGATATTTTTTAATTGATTTTAGAAAGAGAGGAAGGGAGAGAAAGAGAGAAACATCAATTTGTTGTTCCACTTATTTATGCATTCATTGGTTGATTCTTGTATGAGCCCTTGGTGTACTGAGATGACACTCTAACCAACTGAACTTCCTAGCCAGGGCATGGGATCATATTCTAGTCAAAACTAATCAGTGGTCTTCCCATTCATGGCCCAGCAAACCAGATCTGACATGTGTCATCTCACTCATCTCTATCGATTCTCCTGGACTTGACAAGGCTTGGGTGGGGGTGGAGGGGATGGCATTAGTATACCAAAAGCAGCAGTAAGGAGCATGAATCCTAAGTTATGAATGTGAGCCACAATTGTATCACTATAACGAGGCCCTGTTTCCAGGAGAGTCTGATTAATATTTAATCAAGCTTTATCTGTTATATAAAAAGTAAAGAATAAATCCAATTCCCCCATCATGGGACTTCTCATAGTAAAACATTATATTTGTTAAGCACCCAGCATCTTGCTTTATTTAAACAGGTATGCCCAACAAGTCCACTGAACATCCTAGGACAGATATACAAATAAAAATTGGCAGAAAAACTGAAAATTTTACCTCTCCCAGTGATTTCTATTGATCAGAAGTAACAAAACAAAACAAAAGAAAAAAAGAGGCAAAGTGGGAGAGGAGGATAAAGTTCTTGGAGTCATATATGCCAGATCTTGTATCCTCAGGCGTAATTCATGAGATGTCTGGTCTACCAAGAGATACAGGGACTGTTAAATAACAAACTATCCAAAATACAGTGATTGTTATTCCAAAAAGAAAGTATCCAATGCTCCACACCCCCAAGAGTTTAAAAGAGAGTCTGACACAGAGAAGTTCTTCCTAAAGGGCTGGAAATCTGAAAGATAAATAGGATTTTGGCACAGAAAGAGTTTGTGGCAGACTCATTGATTATTTACCCAAAGGCCATCCCCCCTGCCCTTTTCCTTGAGAACCCTGTTTTGTTCAAGTATCTAGTGAAGCATCTATCATCTCAGGGAAAGTGGGCATGGCCCTCGTGTAGGGCCTCTGGGTCCCCATTCTGACCAATGACACAGTAAGAGTAAGTCTGCCATAGAACATCTGAGTGTATGTTTGCTACCCTGAACAAAGGAAGGCATGTGAGGACCATATTTCCATGTCCCACAAAGCACACGGTGATGCTGTCAAGATGTGATGCTTGGAGCTACTGCAACCATCTTACACCTGAAGAGAAGGCCTAGAGAATCACAAAAAGCCTGGAACTGATACCCAAACACTGAGCTGTGGAGCACATGCTGGAATATGTCCCTCTAGATTTCTAATTACATAAGAAGACGGTACCCCCCCCCGCCATCCACCTCATTTGTTCAAGATAATGCTCCTTGTAGCAGAACATGTCCATGACTCAGATTTGTAGCATGACTATCAGGATTTTAGAAAGGATTTTTACAGCTGTTGCTAGGTAACAAATCATCCCAAAACATAAGGACCTTAAATAATAACCATTTCATTTACTCACAGTTCTGTGGGTCTACTGCTATGTATGTAGCAAATTACCCCCAAAACTTAGCAACTCACAATAACACTTTACATGTATTATTTTACATAGATTTTGTAATTCAGGGATTTGAGAGTGGATGAGTTGGGTGGTTCTGGATCAGGGTGGACCTCTTCATGTCTTCATGATATGGCAGCTGGCTTCTCCCAGAGCAAGGAGTCCAAGGGAGAGAAATGAAAGTTGCAATGTCATTTATGATCTGATCTGGGAAGTCACATACTACCACTTCCACCATATCCTATCAGTGGCACGGGCCAGTCCTGCCCATAGGAGGGGACTCCACAAGAGGTGAACACCAACAAGTGATGCAGGGAATCACCTTGAAGACTGGCCACTGTCACTCATGTTCTAAATCTAGTATCAGATAGGGTTCAATCAGAGAAGCAAAACCATTAGGAGATATACATGTGTGCATACACATACACATACTAAAGAGTTTTGAAGGGATTTGGTCTGATGTAATTACGGAAGCTGGTGAAACTGTCCCTCTAAAGCTGTAGTCTTCGTGTCTGAGGCTGGAGCTTGAGTTCCACAGAGCTGGCTGTGGAAAAGGGAACGTGGAAGTAAAGTGGGAGAAAAGGAATATGAGCTAGAACCCGTGAGCATGAGCCAGAACCCCTGTCAGCCTCTCCCTGACCCTTACTGTGATGATGTGGGAGTCTTACAGGGAAAGCTGAGCCTCAGCATAATTCAAAACATAAGGGAGGGGAGTTCTTGGAATCATAGTTGGGCCAGGCTGAGTCGACATCTTCCAAAGTCACTGCAGTGGCTTACTAGGCACAATGACTAGGATAGTGCACAAAAAGCTTCTGGGGTGCTGGAGATGTTCTGCTTATTTTATCTTGGTACTAGTAGCATAAGCCATACTTATCATTTGGGCATGTTTCCGTATGTGTGTTAGATTCTTCAGTAAAATGTTTACATTTAAATTATTCATGTATGTTTTATGCAGAAGACTTAGGAAACCAAAAAGAAAAAAATCTCAGCATCCCCAACATAACCATGATTACTATTTTGATCTATCCCTAATCTATGCAGATACCTACATACACACCTATTACTCCCTAACCCGTAAGTTCCATTTTATAACTGCTTTTCCCTCTTTAGAAATATACTATGGGCCTTTTCCATGTCGACCGGTATTCTTTTACAACAGAATTTTAATGATGGCATAGAAGGTTAATGAGCACTAGATTACTCCCTTTGTAATAATCCTCTTTCAATTTTTGGTTGTTAGAAGCAATTATTTTGCTTACTCCTTCCAAACTACTATCAATAGACCCACACCAGGACCATCTGCTTCTTTATTTCCAATAAAGGATACTTAAGGCAAGTACTGGTTTTCAACAATAATCCCAGGTATCTGGTATATATTTTGGAGGATGGCCTAGTCTCCTTGGGCAGCAATAAACTACAGAAGGAAGTGGGCATGGTGAATGTGGGACTTTCAGGAGACATCAGGCTGTCTCCTGGACTTGCTGTCTCCACACCCAAGCAGCCAAGCTCTGGGAATATTTCCTGTCTGGTTTCCACTGGAAGGAACCCTTCAGCAAAAAAAACATATCCAATGCAAACTGGATGGCCTAGGCTCATCAGAGAAAAGGAGAAGCTGAAAAAGGTTCCTGAGGTGAAAACTAGACATTCATAAAACACTGACTCTTTCACTGTTTACCAGACATTCAAAAAATGGATGTGCTAGTGGTTTCCTGAAGGGAAAGAAAAGCTGGTTCATATTCCAAAGCCCTAAGGGCTTTTGCCTCTGAGAAAAAGAGTAGCTTCCTAGGCACCAGCACAACTTTCCATTAATCCCACTGTCTCCCTTCTTAACCCACGGGACCTCTCCTCAGCACTAAGAAAAGATCTAAAATGGAAAGCTACCTTTTGCATATTGTTTCCTGGTGGGAAAATGCGTACATCCCTTTCAACAGAGTTATTTATGATGATGGCATTTGGGGTTGTTATATGACTAGGGGCCCAGTGCACAAATTCATGCACCTTGAAAGAAACTGTGGGTGCAAGGCTGCAGGGACAGGTCTCAGCCCATCTTCCACACCCCCAAATGGCCCCTCCCACTGCAGCCCCTGTCTGCCAGCAGCCCCACTCCTATCGCCACTCCACACGCTGATGGCACTGGCCCTGCTGATGACTCGGAGCTATTGGGGCCGGTGCCAGCAGCGAGTGCGAGCAGCAGTTGCTGCCCTAATCGCCCCTCAGGAGCAGGGGGAGGTGGAGAATTCCTCAAGGGTGATGAGGGCCAGCAGCCGTTGCTCACACCCACTGATGGTGCCAAGTGATTGGGACTGGCACTGGGCAATGGCAGCAGGTGTGAGCAGTGGCTCTAGCACTGGCAGTGAGTATGGCACACGGGAGCAAAGAATTTTCAGTAACTACCAGAGGCTCGCCCCGATGACAGTGACTGGTGCCTCACCTTGGTCTGGCGACCCTGCTCACTTGCTCCACCATCCCGCATTGGCCAATGCCCACCATGTTCTGCACATGCCCCCTGGTGGTCAGCACACATAATAGCAACCGATTGTTTCGTTGTTCCAGTCTATTTGCATATTAGCCTTTTATTATATAGGATATTATGGTCTGGGAGCACAGAAGTACCTGAATCCTGCCTTGCTCCTCCATGCACAAGGTACGATAAAGAGTGGACACATGAACCTACCTGGTTAGTACAGAGCTTGTTTCCCAAATTCCACTACAGAGCATTCTGCAGTATTCGGGCTGGAACACAGAGAACTGCCCAAAATTTAGGAGCTTCTGAGATGAGACCCGTATCTCAGGGCCTTAACACCTTCCATCCAGTTGCATATTATAGAGGAACAAAGAGATGAGCAGAAATGCTTATAAAGAGAGGCAGTGAGAAAGAATGAGCCATTTCCATGTGGAACCATTTTAAGAATCAGTGACCCTGCCTGCTGGTCCACACAGCCTGATCTGTGTCCTATAAAACTGACCCAATCTAATCACTATGCCTCCTCCTGGGAAGGAGACAAGCTAAGACCTTCTTCTCCTCCTCATCAAATATAATCAGCAATATGTATCAAGAGCCTTAAATATTCATCCTCCTTCCCCCAATACTATTAATTTTACTTATTAATGCTTACTATGGGCCAAGCTGGCCTTAAATGCTTTATAAGTATTAACTTATTTAAGCCTCACAATAATCTTTTATTTTTAAAATATATATTTTTACTGATTTCAGAGAGAAAGGGAAAGGGGGAGATAGAAACAGCAATGATGAGAATCACTGATTGGCTGCCTCCTACTAGGGATCAAGCCTGCCACCTTGGCATATGCCCTTGACCAGAATCAAACCCAGGACCCTTCAGTCTGAAGGCCAACACTCTATCCACTGAGCCAAACCAGCCAGGACTAACCTTGTATTTTAAGTACTGTCACTGTCTCCTATTTTATAGATTGGGAAAAACAAGATGTGGGGAGATTGATCCATGAGCTAAGATCTGGTGGCAGAGCCTACATTTGATCCCAAGAAATCCAAGCTCAAGTTTCTGTTGTTAAGCATTAGACTACAATGCCTTTCAGTAAGTCCACTTATAAAACTGTGTGTCCTAAGAAAATAACCTAGAATATGTAAGAAAAGATTAACACACAAAGGAGTTTACCTCATCATCATTTATAAGGGAAGAATTTGAGAAACTTTAGTAAAGTAAGGTACATGAAATATTATGTATCCATTAAAACAATGAATAGCCCTACCCCGTTTGGCTCAGTGTATAGAGTCATCCTGCAGACTGAAGTGTCCTGGGTTCAATTCTGGTCAAGAGCACATAACTCAGATTCAGGCTCGACCCAGCCCCAGTTGGGGCACATGTCGGAGGCAACCAATTGATGTGTCTCTCACACACTGATGTTTGTCTCTCTCCCACATTGATGTTTCTCTGTCTCTCCCCCTCCCTTCCACTCCCTCTAAATATCAATGAAAAAAATATCCTCAGAAGAAGAAGGATAAGTAAATAAATAAATAGAACAATGTGTAATAACTTTGATTATTACAAAGCTACTATAGACCTACACAAGGCTTCTACACGATAGAGAGAGCAGGGTTCCTCTGAACCATCAACCAGCCTCTACTGCCTATTATATTAGGGAAGTATCAGGCTGCCAGGCTCCCAGCAGAGACTTTGGGACAACTCTCTAACTGGACAATGAGCCCCACCCTGGGTTAGAACCATTCAACATCCCCATCTATTTCATAAGTATTGTTACATTTGCTGTTGGACAGGCACTGTTGCAAGCTATCATGTGCACTCATTAATTTAATCTCCATCTAGGAGGTAGGTACTGTTGTTACACCTTCTCTTCCTGGGAGATAAGAGATGCCACAGTGACAGCACACAGCTGAAAAGTCATAAAGCCAGGATTCAAACCAAGGTAGTCTGGTTCCAGAATCTTCAGCTGTAACCACCACCCCACCCAGCCACTTTAGCACAGACCCTGTGGTGGGAGCCACCTTCTGCCCACCAGCCTGTGGGTGAGGATATGTATGTGGCCCTGTGGCCAGCATATCCTGCATTAAGAGTGAGGTACATGCAAAATTGGGGCTCTGGACCTGGGTCTCTAGGGAAGGGGCAGCAGCAAGGACTAGATCAAAAGACTGCAGAGGGACAGATGGCACACAAACACACCTTACCCACCCATCCCAAAATGGAAGCAGTGGGTATAGGGAATTTCTATACCTTCCTCTCAATTCTGTTCAGAGCCTGAAACCTCTATAAAAAAAGGTCTATTAAAATTTAACTTTATAATCTCTACTTACTATTTTCCTCACTTTCATGCCTAATGCATTATTATAGAAATTGCTTGAAGTCATTTTCTAACTCCCAAGATAAATTTTAGTCTTTTTCCTATTTTACTTCTTTGACATATTTGCCAGTTCTGTCCTCCCTTCTCCCTAGAAACCTTCATCTTAGGTTCAAAAAACGATTGTTGAATCACTGAAAGTAAAAGCAACTTCTCACTCTTTCCCAACCATTTAATCCTTCTCCAGTCTCCATCCACTCCTTAAATATCTGGGACCCCATGGATTTGTCTCTGATCATCCCCTTTTCTCCATATAAAATATCCTGGCTTCATACCTATCATTGGTTTTCTACTATTACTATATCATTAATTCTCTACGAATAAATATTGATTCACTCATTCAATTCTTTTTACCTCATTCAAGTGTCCAATATTATTTCCCATCATCAACTAGACTCGTTCAGCTGAGAGTCTCACAAACACCTTAAGACCAACTTGTGACTAAGGTGACCAGATGTCCTGCTTTTGGTAGGACAGTCTTGATTTTTAACAATTTGTCCCATGACCCGCGGCGTTTTAAAAAAGTCCCGATTTTTGGAAAGAATGTACGACAAGCTAGGGAACGGCGGGAGAACAGGAAGGGAATATACGGTTTTCGGCGGCCAAGTGGTCAATGGTATCCCGCTTTACCAATGTGAAAATCTGGTCACCTTAAACTTGTCTGAATACCAAACTTGCTTTAATCTTTCCATCCTCCCCACCTTCTGATTCTCTTCCTCTCTTTATTAAGCTCAGATTCAAAAGAAATGTAAGACATATAGTGCCTTATACATACAATTTATCTACTTGGTTCCTTTTCCTATTCTTTATGAGGAACGGATATCAGGGACACAGTATGCTTAGTTTACCCAGTAGTGTCAATTTCAGTTTCCCCATTCAGGCTTTCAGCTGTAGGAAACACTTCCTGGAAAGGTGGCCAAAAGGCAATCCCTTCTGATGTATCTAAACCAAAGGAATAGCTTGACTGTTTCTTTGAGCCAGCTCAAGGGGAACACACGATGACTTTAGTTCTGCCACTAATTTTCACCAGTATAAAGGCCATGGATTTATACTTGGAAAATTTGTTTCATACTCAGAAAGGCAGACTTTCTCAATGGTTTGCTCCACAGGCTGCAGTCCTCGTTCTCCAAGCACAGGCAGAGTCTTCTGCAAGCCTCTGAACGCCAAGGAAGAACAAGGAGCTCACTGTTGTCACCTGAATGCCAAAAACTCTTTCTACCAAGTCCAACCTTCAGAGGCCCACAGAGAGGAATTATGAAGGTTTTCCACTGTGGGCTGCCCTTGCTTTTGGTAGAAGGGAGGTGAATACTGACTTATTTGTGTTCTTGGACTATCTTGGCAACAGGGGCTAAGCAAAACTCACAATAAACTGGGAAAGCTGGTACACCTAGGGAAAACAGACCAACGGAATATTTGCCTTCCTTAAAAAAATGCACTGTTTACCGCGTGAGTGCTGGAGGACAGGGCATAGGGGGACCAGAGGGGCCAAGTGGGTGGCTGGAGAGGAACAATTTCATGGTGAAGTCATTAAAAGTTAGGGCATCATTATAATAATGATGGTGCTAATAATGGTTCATTTTATTAATAGTAAGTCCACATATGAAATATCTGTTCTCTATCAGCCACTAACTATACTGCTTGTTTTAAGGGCATATTTTTAATCTTCCCAATAATATTGGAAAATATTATGATGCCCAATTTACAGGAATACGAGGTTAATTGGCTCACACAAATCACATAGCTGTCAAATGAGAGCCCCAATTCAAGCCCAGATCTGCAGAATATCATTTGTGCAATTCCCACTACTGCAAGTTGCTTGGGATATAAGGACTTAGGTGAGGTGTCTGTTTGCAGACAAGGATGCAGTCGCTGCAGCCACTGTCAGAGCCTCTAGAAGGCAGGGTCGGATGGAGCCGGAAGAACCCTTGATCCTAGAAAAAAAGGAGGAAGCTAATTCAGGATAAGACCACACACTAGAAATCAGCTCAGAGAAGTTGACTACCAAAGGCCTAAAGCCGAAGCAGGGGGACTCAGGTAGAGGCCACTATAACTACCATCAGGAAGAGCCCAATGAAAGTAGAGCGACGATGGAAATAGTGTAAACAAGCAAGTCAGACACAGCAATATCAGAGGACATTCATGAATTAAACCGGGAGCAGAAATCTCTCCTTACAGGCTGCCAAGACAGAAGGCTGGTCACAATAAGAGGGGAGAAGATGTGGAGGAGAAGAAGGATGTCTTCTGGGTTAGGCCCAACTTTCTTGCAATTATACTGGCTGCTTTCCTGGGAAGAGGATTCTTCATCATGAGAAATGTTCAAAGCAGAGGTTTGTCTCTCCCAAACTTGGGATTCCATTGTTCTGATCCTATCACCCCAATTTTACCAGAAATATCCACACTGGCCCTAACCTGTTTGGCTCAGTGGATGGAGCGTCAGCCTGCAGACTGAAGGGTCCCAGGTTCGATTCTGGTCAAGAGCATGTACCTTGGTTGCGGGCACATCCTCAGCAGGAGATGGCAGTGCAGGAGGCAGCTGATCAATGTTTCTTTCTTATTGATGTTTCTAACTCTCTATCCCTCTCCCTTCCTCTCTGTAAAGAAATAAATAAAATATATATTTAAAAATTTTTTAAAAAAGAATAAATATGCACACTGACCCTCCTAGGTGAGCCTATAAAGCTCCAAATCCCCTTTACCACCAGGTGGGCCTCACACTTCAGCTGGTCTCCGATGTGGGAGGCCCACGTTTGACTAACACTTAGAATTATAAATCCTAAGTCACTTCACTCTCCAAGGCTAAGTCTCATCTACCATCAAACAGGGACAACAATGCCCTCCTTACTGGACTTAGATGAAAAATCCTAACACACAGTAGTTGGGAGGAGATTAACTGAATCTAAATTGCCACTCTCTTTACTCCAAATCCACATGAGTGAACCATTTTATATAAAACATATTTATTAAATGTTCATTAAGCATTAGTCATTTTGTTAGGCACGAAAATCATGCTATCCAATATGGTAGCCACTTGCCACTGTCAGACAGCAATGGCCCAGCAAATCAGAAGCGAATAAGACAAGATCCATGTCCATTGTAACAAATGTGGGGAGACAAATATAAAATAAGTATATGGTGTTTAGAAGTTCTATGATAGAAGTATGTTCGGTGTGGGTGCAAATGAGACCAAATCTGTGGGGTTGGGGTCAGAGCAGGGGTGGTTCTGAGGACCTTATACAGGTATGGATGTAAGTTCCCTTTTATTGTTTTTCTACTGTGACAGGATGTAACTTGAATGCTTTACAGACATCCTCCAATTTTCCCAACCATTCCACAAGACAGACAGCCAGGTGCACAGAGATGACAAAGTCTGACCATTGTCACAAAACTAATAAACAATAGATCTGAATTTTAACTCCAAATTATCCTAGTCATTGCTCTTTACCTATATTCAATGCTGTCCCATTTTAGCAGAGTCTCTGAACCCACTTCCCTAAGACCTGTCCCAACCTCTTATTCAAATGCCCTGACATGTCTGCTAGTCACAGCTACAAGTAATAGCCCTAAGTAGAAAGTGGGTGACTTGCACATATACCAGAATCAATCTTGCCTCCAAGCATTTCAGGTGGTTTGTGCCATATTCAAGTTCAATCTTATCATTTCCACTAAATGCTGCCCATGAACCTTGGAACAGCCTCCAAACATAGTCAGCCTTGAATATTAATAGACAGACTAGCAATGAAGCCAGAGAGACTTGTTTGTTAGAATTTGACACGGGAGAACTGCTTAAAGCAATGCTAAAATAGCAACCGGTATAATAAATACACCAATTACATAGGATGGTCAGGGGATGTGTTGTAAACAGCAATTCATTAAAGAAAGTAAAACCCTGGTGACAGTTTTTAAATCCTTACCAAAACACTTTTTGACCAAAGGCAATATTTTTATAGTTCCTATTCCCTGCCTATAAATGTGTGCTTCTTCTTAAATAGCCCTTTCAGAAGCCCAGGTCCAGCCCAGCAGAGGAGCTGGTGACATCATCCTGCTGCACAAAAAAGGGATTGTTCTGTCTCTAAGAAAACCCAGTGAGGTCTGCCTTCCCTAAGGACAAGGTGGAGAAAGGGCCACCCATCCTCATTATCTATGATGTGTGTATAGCTCTTGATGTGATTTTTTAAAGATCACTCCAATTCTTTTCTTGCTTTTCTGGTTGAGGTTTGGGAGCTGGGGGCTCAACCAAAGGGCCATGTGTCATGGGGAGGCACTGTCTGATGTCAACTGGCATTTCGGGCAAAGATAAAAATTCTTTACCTAGAAAATGTTCTCAGATCCAACTCTACCTCTGATCTCCACCTCTTCCTCCTCTTCTTCTAGACAATCCTGTAGCCATTTCGCTTCCATTGTTGTTGTTTTTCCCTGAAGGAGGAAGAACTGGACTTGGAATCTCCACAGGAGGAAAAGAAGTTAAAGGAAAGTTCCCATCCCTATCTGGCTTCAGGGCCAAGCACCTACAAAACCATCAGAACTTCCCCAATGCTAAGAGTGATGGTTTTTCAGCATGACTCCAAATGTTACTATGCCAAATGAGTCTTGGTCTCTTTACTCTTCCATGAGTTAAGTTGCTATTTCCTTGGTCAAGTGCCTTATTGCTGGAGCCTCAGAGGTGGGGGAAAAAGGAAAGCAAAAGCAAAACTGTCCTGCCACACATTAGTAAATATTTATTGAGCAAATACGGTGCTCAGTGCTGGGCTATATGCAGAACTGAACTAACCTGACACAGCCCCTGCCCTTCAGGACTTACAGCCTAGCCAGAGAGAAGGAAATCAATTAAGCACATACATTTTTAAATGAGTCCCACATTATAATAAGGGCTACAAAGGAATCAGTATACTTCGATGAAGACAAAATAGGACTTCCTAGATTATGCAGATAGGGAAGGTATGTCTGAGAAGGTGGCCTTTGAATTCAGACCTGGAGGACAAGAGGGATTTAGTCATATACAAAATGGTATTAACTTAGACACACACAATGAGTACAAGTTTGGAAAGGGGTGGGACAGAGTAACAGAGAAACAGTACGTGGAAAGACACAGTGGTGGTGGAAGGAGAGAATTTAATTTGACTCAAAGTTGGCCAAGGTGTCTACAACTGGAGAAAGTCATCAGGAGTTTGGGCCTAGATGAAAAAGATGAATGGATTAATCAGTACAGATTGGTAGTTACAAAGGAGCAAGGGGGTTATAAAGTACAGCCTAGGGAATATAGTCAATAATATTGTAATAACTACATTTGGGGCCAGGTGGTACTGGAAACACAGGGGAATACTTTGTAAAGTCTATGATTGTCCAACCACTATGCTGTACACCTGAAACTGACACAAAATAATACTGAATATAAACTGTAATTGAAAAAAATTTTTAGTGTGGGCTTCAGCAAAACTATTCTGTATGTTATTTTAAAGGTGGATGCATGACATTATACATTTATTTTCTAAGACCCATAGAGCTGTACAGCACAAAGAGTGAAACCTAATGTAAACTGTAGACTTTAGTTCACCATAATAATATAACAATATTTATTCATCAGTTATAAGAAATATACCACACAAATGCAACATGTTAACAATAGGATAAATTGGGGTGGGGGGAGGGGGCAGGGAGAGGGGATATAAGGGAGCCCTCTCTATTTTCTGATGAACTTTTCTATAAATCTAAACTGCTCTAAAAAATAAAGTCTGTTAATTTTTAATAAGAAAGCATGGGCTCTAAGATCTGGCTAAAATAAAACAAATAAAAAAAAGTGTCAGAGGCTTTCCTGGAATGGAAAAGGAGTTTAAAAACAATATAGATTAAAAGAAATAAGACAATATAAGAAAATAGATTTATTTTGAAGAAAAAGATAACTTGTTCTTGTAAGTTCAGTTTAAACACAGAACATATCAAAGGTCCAAGAGAAATAATTAGTTTTCTATCAGTATTCTGTAACTTTGAAATCTCAGAGCAAAGGATTTGAGAAGCTGGCAAAAAGCATTTTTGATCAATCGTATGATCAATTGTAAAACATTGATTCTTTTTCCTATTCAAATCAAAGCACATTTTTCACATCCCAGGGCAAAAGAGCCATCGGTCTTCTGGGGCCAATCAGAACTAGATTCTAATTTCTACTCCTACCCTTGGGATCTGAGTGACAATGACCAAATCCTCTTAACTTTTCTGAGGCTCAGTCAGTATCAATCAGCTATCAAATGGAGAGATTACTTATCCCATAGGCTTGCTGTGAAGACTAAAAAGATATGGTATTCCAGAAATGGTATATACTATTTACTTCATGGGAAGGATATTACAGCTATTATTATTATTAAACACTGGACATTGTGCTAAGTGCCTATACCCATTGTATCATTTAATCTTTCCCACAGTCCTGTAAAGTAAGCATTCCTGGCCCCATCACTGAGATAAAAGTAGACTCAGAGAGGTTCAGTGATTGCCCAAAATTACACAGCTGATAAATGGGTGAAAGTGGAATGTAAACCCATCTCAGCTTATTTTCACAATGCTTTCAAATGCCTACTCACTGATTGCCCATATCAATATAAGGACTGCATTATAAGTAAAATCTTTACTTTTTTATTTCACTTACATCGCTATATTATGTCCGACTTTCTCACAACAGTGGCCTTCCTCTGGTGTAAATATGTGGGTAGATTATAACGTGGCTTTAACAGGGAGGAAATGAAGATACATTAGACTGTGGTTTTCCTTACTAAGATTCAGAAGGAATCAATCACCCCTTGACTCTTCCTGTATTGTCTCAAAAAAAAAAAAAAAAAGATGAAATAAGTTTGGTCCTTCAGACCTTCCAAAATCTTTAAGCCTTGCTATCTTTCCAGATAACAGCATGGTGTGGTCAGTCCATAGAGGCATTTCCCTGAATTCTAACTTACTCCAACTTGGTTACATCTATATGGCAAGTCCCTTGCTTTTGATACAAAAGTCTATCTGGCTCCCAATACTTGCCTTTATAGCCCATTGTTAAAGTTTTTCACTATATTTCTCTGTTATTTATATACTAGGGGCCCGCTGCACAAAAATTTGTGCACTCGGGGGGAGGGGGGAGGTCCCTCAGCCCGGCCTGTGCCCTCTTGCAGTCTGGGACACCTCAGGGGGAGGGGGGGTGTCCACCTGCTGGTGTGCCTGGCCAGCCTGGGTGAGGGGCTGAGGGCCATTTTCAGCCTGCCCACAGCCCCTTCAGGGTTCGTGCACTGGGGGGTGGGAGGGCTGGTGAGTGCAGGCGTGGACGTTGCCCACTGGAGGGCCCAAGATCTCACATGCCTGGTGGGCCCCCACCGCTGAGGGGACACACCTGGCGCAGAGCTGGGTGGCGAGCCAGGGGCGGACACTGGTGCAGGATCCCTCGGTTGGGGCCCTGCTGCTGAGGGAACACACCCGGGGTGGAGCCGGGCAGTGGACTGGCTTTGGATGCTCTCCACTGTGCAGCAGACGCTCCCGCACGCGCTGCGGAGGCCCCCGGGGGGCAGATGAAGACAGCGGACCCAGGACAGGTGCTCCTGGACACCCCGTGGAGGCCCCTGGGGCAGAGCCAGGCAGCAGACCCAGGACAGCTGCTCCTGGACGCCCCACAGAGGCCCCCCCCCCACACTCCTGGTGGAGGCCCCTGGGGGGCGGAGCCAGGCAGTGGACCCGGGATGGGCGCTCCTGGATGCCCCAAGGAGGCCCCAGGCCAGACCCCACCCCCCACTGAGCTGACACACCCGGCACAGTTGTGCCGGCTGCAAAGGCTCCCAGTGCAGAGCCACCCTGCCAGCCTCAATCTTGGCTGGGTTAATTTGCCTACAGCCGCTCTGATTGGCTGGTGGGCGTGGCTTAGGCATCCCAAAGAAATGGTCAATTTCTTTTTTTTTTAATTTTGTTTTATTACTTTAAGTATTACAAAGAAGGTTAAATAAGTTTCCATTTTTTCCCCTTGACCTTCCCTCGTCCTCCCCTACCCCCAGTGTCTTGTGTCCATTGATTATGCTTATATGCATGCATATAAGTCCTTCAGTTGATCGATTAACTCCCCCCCAACCCTCCCGACCCTTCCAGCTATAGTTTGACAGTCAACTCAATGCTGTTGGTCAATTTCAATATTATGCTTTTATTAGTTTAGATTTCACTTGAAAGTATTATTTAAATGGCTGGGATAGTTTCAAGAAAAAAATATTGGGTGACTGGGGATCCCCCGTAAGATAATTATAGTTGATATTTTACATTAATTCTTGTGGAAATAATTCACTATCTTTATTTTCTTTTCACTCTAAGAATGTAAGTCATAATTTTTATTTTTTTATTTTAGGGAGAGAGGGAAGAAGGGAGAGAGAAGTACATCAACATCCTAGCCGGTTTGGCACAGTAGATATAAAGAGTCGACCTGCGGACTGAAGGGTCCCAGGTTCGATTCTGGTCAGGGGCACATGCCTGAGTTGGGGACTCAATCCTCAGTAGGGGGCATGCAGGGGGCAACCGACCAATGTTTCTCTCTCATCTTGATGTTTTTCTGTGTCCCTCTCCTTTCCTCTCTGCAATCAATAAAAAATTGTATTAAAAAATTTTTGTTCCACTTACGTATGCATTCATTTATGCATTCAATCCTCATCGAACACACAACCTTGGCATATCTGGATGATGCTATAATCAACTGAGCTACCCAACCAGGAAAAGATATAATTCTTGACGAATTCATAAAACCCTTATAAAGGGAGGCCTTATATCTTATCATGAACTCTCCACTTCAACCATCTTCATTATTTCCCGTAAGCAAACCATTCTCAACCTGCATGTGGGCTGTGTACATGCACAACTGAGCGTGCTTCCTCTCCCTCTCCCTCTCCCTCTCCCTCACACACACACACACACACACACACACACACACAGAGTAAGTTTCTTGTTTTCTTGTTTTGGGGGGGTTAGGGGGGTGTCATTTTTTGCCCTGAAAATGGAATTAAACATCCTTTAAGTGAACTCCAGAGCTCCAAATGAAAGACTTAAATGTTGGGGTTTTCCCAGAGACCTCCAAACTTCCTGGAATTTAAATGTTTTAAAAAAGGGAAAATAAGCAAAACCCTTCATCCCTCAGTTAACTCTAATACACTCTGAAAAGGCAAGTCAACTAGGAAGTGTAGCACCAATATTAACACAGAAAACGTCTGCCATGAGGAAGGAGAACAAGGGGCCACCTCATGCCGTAGCCAGCCAAGGCACTCAAACATTTCGTCAGCAGAACGGCAGCCAGCCTTCCCAGCTCACTTTTATAAAGCTGGCCCCTGGCATTCCAGAGCAAGATGAAGCTGTGCAGTCTGCTTGTCCCTTAGCTACTTCAGAGGAGCTGGCAAAGTGGCCAACAGACCTGCCCGGGAGCCATGGCAAAGAGTGGGCTTGTAATTTATGTCCTGGTTATCACCTTACTCCTGGACCAGACCACCAGCCACCCATCCAAATTCAAAGCCAGGAAGCACAGCAAACGCCGCGTAAAAGGTAAAATAGTGGGCTTGCTCAGGGTGGAGAGGGGCTGGACAATGTTCATTTCCAAACCCCTCCAGGAGACGGTGCCTGGTGACGGTACCATGCCAGCGTATGGGAATAGCATTTCATGGGACTGAATGACCTTTTAATTCTCTGGAGAGTTTGATATTTAAAAGAACCATGTAATAAGGGTGGTGGGTTTTTTTTTTACAGTGATAAAAAGCTCTTATAATATAAAAAGAAATTCTATATTGTATATCCTTTGCCAAGTGGATTACACAGAATGTTCTTTAGAGGGAATCACCAGGATATGTGGACATCTGGTATTATGACTGAGGAGTCATGCAGAACACAATGATTATAGAGTACACTGTTTCACTCGTAGAGATTGTGTGACATTATTCAAAGGTAAGTGTGAAGTAATTATGATCCATTTAAATGTGTAGAAGAAAGAGCTATTGGTAATTGTGACTTCTTTTTTTGTCACTGATTACCATGTAGATATATTTCATATCTTGCTATATAAGAACAGCCTATACTATACATTTAAGCTTTTTCCTGTCATAGAGAAATTGAACCTCTCTTTGACTTAAACATATTTCAACTAGCAAAGTTATATATTTTTTGAAGACATTTTAATGCAAAACTAAATCTAAGAGCAATCTCAAATTCTGGGTGGCTTGAATTAGGTTATGAGATAAAAAGTAAATGCTGCAAAGAACAAATATGATGGCCATTTACTTACAACATACTGACACCAAAGCAAAAGGGAAAACACAGGTAATGTTTCATCTCATCCTCTGAGTCATTTTCATATCAGGATATTTTAAGGTAAATATTATGACACTATTTCCGTATCAGTTGCACTTCATTACTAACAAAACACACACACACACACACACACACACACCAACAAGGTTGATTTTGATGTGACACAATACAGATGACTGTGGATAGAAAGGGGGCTTGTGTTGTGTTTTGATGATAATAAAGTGTGCTTTTCTAAAGGAATTTATACAATTTAGTTTGATGCAAGGTTTCTTAAGTGGAATCTTTTTTTCCTTATAAAATGTTATATTGCCCTGGTACCTTATTTAATCAAAGACTGAAATATTTTCCAGGCATAGGTACAGTATATTCAGTATATTGCTGAAGATGAGGGCAGGAGAAGGAGGCGAGAGAAGGTAATGGGAGATGTGGCACATTTTTGTTGCCAGCATTTCCTCACCAGTGGGAGGGAGTGCAAAGTGGTCACCACCCCATAGAGATGCGGGGAGCGGTATGAGTGAGTGTGAGTGTGAGTGTGTGTGTGTGTATGGGGGGGTTTCTGGAGTAATTGCAGTTCAGGTCATAGAGAGCTCTTTCCTCAACCCCTACATACACACACATACACATGAACAGTCACTTTTTTTTTACTGACTCGGTACACATCTTAAATATCATCCTCTGAAAGCAGTTCATGCTAATTTTGCCATCAGGTCCCAATAAGCAGACGCTACAGTAGATGAAGTAGTAAGTCTAGACTTGCAGAATAGTTCTCTCCCCAACCTCTCACACCCTTAAACTATTTTAAGCACCTGTAAATAACACTTTATGAAATCAAAGTGAAAGCTATTTCTCTCTCCCAATCCTCTCCACAGAATTAGCCACTATTAACTATTGGCTAATAGTCACAGTTTTTGAATACACAATTAAAAATTGATATTTTTAACAAAATAAGAATTGGCTATGCAAAGTGCCTGGCAGACAAACTAGTTAATTTCATCTATTAATATCAGATAGATATCTACACAAAGCTTACCTCAGTCATTTTAACAGCCGCATAATATCACACTGTGTAAATGGGTCATAATTTATTTAATCTCCTCTCTTGGTGAAATTTTGTGTGGTTTTCAATCCATCTCTGATTCAGTGCCTCAGTGAACTACTTCGTACACACATAAAGATACTCGCTGACTTGTGATGGGGTAACATCCTGATAAACCCATCATAAATTAAAATTATCACCCGGCCAGTGTTGCTCAGTGGTTGAGCATCAACCTATGAAATAGGAGGTCACAGTGTGATTCCTGGTCAGGGCACATGACTGGGTTGTGGGCTCAATCCCCAGTAGGGTGTATAGGAGGCAGCTGATCAGTGATTTTCTTGCACCACTGACGTTTCTATCTCTCCCTCTTCCTCTCCGAAATCAATAAAAATATTTTTTTAAAAAAGAAGAAAATACAATAAGTTGAAAATACATTTACTATGCCTAGTCTACCAAATATTATAACTTAGTCTAAACGACCTTAAATGTGCTCATAACACAATATTAAAAACAAAACAAAACAAAAACCGCTGGCAACACAGTATATACTCTAAAATATCTGCCTCTGCCCAGCATCACAAGAGACAATGGTACCACATAACGCTCACCCAGGAAAAGATCAAAATTTAAAATCTGAAGTACAGTTTCCACTGAAAGCATATGGTTTTCACACCATTGTAAAATCAAAAATCATAAATTAAAACATCCTATCAGGGACTGTCTATAAGTATATTGATCCCATGATAGGATGTTAGGATAAATTTCTAGAAGCAAAATTTGAAGTTAATTACACTTTCCAATTGGCTCCCAAAATGTCATCATCAATCTATGATCCCATCTTCAGTGTATGAGATTGCCCCTTGTCCACATACCTTGACAGCCCAACATCATTCCACCAATTTAAGCCTTGTCAACCTAAGCAAAAAAATAAAACCTCTTAAAATTTGCATTTATTAGATTGTTAATGAAGTTGAGCTATCTTTCATATGTTTAGTGGTCATTTCTTTTAGAAATTATTTTTTGCATCACTTCTACACTGTACCTATTTTGGAGAACACTAATAATAAAGTGAAAAGAAGTCTGTTTTTAAAAACTCAAAATGGCAATTGAGTGATTTAGTTCCAAACAAAAGATATTTTGGTACTTACTATATAGGTCTCAAAAAATTATGGGCTGCAGTAATGAATAAAATATAATTTTTACAGTGAAATACTTGATCCCTGTGTTCATTGTAGACAAAACATTCACATTTGTCACAAAAGAAGCAGCAGAAGCCAATCCATCTGGATAATGACTTCCATAATAATTTCCCAGGGGCCTAATATTAATTCTTGTGTCTTTATGTTAATTATAATGTTTACAGCTTCTCTATGGAGGTCAGTTATTTAAACAGAATGGAGCAGGAAGGTGAGAGGGATGAGGGATAACATGTACAGAGTTGACAATTTGTAACTTGAAAGCAAGTCTTCAGGTCTTTACAAGCCTGGCCCCCAACAGCCAATGGTTTTGTTCTCTGAACATATTTATTCTGGATTGAATGGACCCATTGAGGAAATCCTTAGGCTATTTATTTCTGAGCTGAGGTACTGGATGTTTTGAGAACTGATGAGCAGTGTGAAGTGAAACAGCTGGGAGCCACCTCTGAGTACCGCAGAAAGCATTTTCCTAACCCAAATGTGGAAAAACCTGGCTTGCAAAGCACATGTTTAAGGGATGGAGATCAGCGTCTTTGGATTTGGGACTAACTTGAAAAACCCAGGACAGAGTGTAGATTCTCTATATGGCATCTCCACAAGGAGGCATCTGAGGACAGTCTCTGTCAAGCTTTGAGCATCTTTTCTGCCCGAAACCACATGTTAGGGACCACGCAGATGAAGGCAATCACTGTGCAGAAGTAGATGGGAAGAAATGGAGTCAGTAAGTATCAAATCTGACTCTGTACCTTATAGCTGGGTGACCTTATGCAGGTTAATTCAACTATGCCTCTATTTCTTGGGGATATTGATGGTGTCTATCTCACAGGAACATTGAAAATATTGTTCTTAGCACATAGGGTATGGTGGCTTTGAAGAGCTCACAAGCTGTCAATCTCCAAGACAGTCTCCATTAGTCCTGAAATTTTCTTGATTCATTTAACAAACATGCGTGCCTATTGTGTGCCAAAGAATACTCTGGATAATAAGACAGATAGAATTAAGTAAAATAATTACAGATTGGAGAAAGTGCTTTAAAGAAAAATAACTATTCAAAGAAAGAGATTAGCCACAGGGATGCTAATGTAGAGAGAATAATCAGAAAAGTTTTCTCAGAAGAAGAAATGTTTACACTCAACAAAGAGATGGGTAAGAGTGTTCCAGGCATAAGGAACACAAAGGAAAGGTTCCCAAGGTAAGATAGCTTGCTGTAGGATGCATCTCGGAGTTCAGGGGTCTGAAGCCTGGTGGAGGGAGGGTCGCATGGGAAGGGGCTGGAGAGACAGATGGGAGCCCCATTGCACAGAGGGAACTTCTAGTATTGTTGGTATTATCTCCACCAAATCCTTATGAATCTTCCCAGCCAACTTATTTTCATGCTTTATTTTTCATGTACACTGAGCATAAGTTCATCAAAATCACCCTTGCCTTAGGTTTTGGATTTCAAAGCTTTAGTTTATTTTGTTTTATTTTCATATTATTGTAATCGTATGCTTTTTATTTTTCCCTTACCATCCCACCCTAAAATATCCCCAGAAAAGGATGGAGACCTAAAGACTCAAGTTGAAAAGCTCTGGAGAGAAGTCAATGCCCTGAAGGAAATACAGGCTCTGCAGACAGGTAAGACCCCATCTCATCAATGCCTGTCTCAAAGGAGATAGGGGGAAAATTGTGATTTCCCAGCAATTCAAACCATATCTAGAGTGCATGTCAAGTTCTAGGTGATACATTTTTAAAAGAAACATTGACAAGTCAGATGTGTCTTGGAGAAAGGATCCAAAAGCTGAGGAGATGACTGTTTTGGGAAATAAGCTTGATTTTCCACTCCTTTCTTTTATATATGGGTGATATAGAGATAAAAATAGGCATTTCAATAATACAATTTAAAAAGTCTGTTCAAAAGGCTTCTCTTACAGGCAATGAAACAGAAATGAATGAAGCGAGTATTAACTACCTTAAATAATTAGGATTCATTGGATGTTAACTAAGTGCTCATTGGGAGATCTACTGAGATTCAACTCATCAGAGGGCCACAGGACTCAGGCCATGTACATCAAATGCAAATAGAAGGACATTGGTTAGAACCACAGCTTGCCAATAGAGGGCAGCATCTGGCGTTCCTTTCTTTCTGGAGCAGAGCTCCCAGGGGTGAGGAAATGAGAGCCACACTGGGTGGTTCAGGAACAGCCTGGGCTTGCAAAGCTCATACCCACAGGGAACAATACTCTCATAGTAACTCAAAAGTAAGAGCTTCGAGGGTCCCACAAGAGACCTGCCCAATTATAAGAGTTATAACCGTCAAAGAAGACTGAAGTTATAGCTTTCAATTAAGTGCTTATAACTCCCAGACCATCCATGTTACCAATTCAAGGTCATTTTTTACCATAAGCAATGTTGCCTAGCAACACTGGTGATATATCCCTGTTATCAGGTTTCCAGGGAAACAGAATTAGAAAGTTAAAAGAAGGTCAAATGTGCATGCAGGAGGGAAGCTTTATTAATGCTTCACCTATATTAGCACATTAATCTCTAACAATTCATGAGATACCTGCCATAGTGATTATCCTTATTTTACAGATGAGGAAACTGAGGCACAGAGAAATTAAATACTAATTTGCCCAAACTTTACAAAGCTAGTAAATGTCAGAGTCTGATCCGCCCATGTTCTTCGCCTAATCTATCTTTATGTTTGGTTTATCCTGGATAACCTAAACAATAGCAGGACTGAGTTAGCTGCATAAAAAGAACTAGAAAAACACTGTCTCTCTCTATACAAACTCAGGCTTTTATTTTTAATAATTATGAAATATCATTCCAGTTCCAAAAGTCCCAAGAAATTCAGCACATAGTTGAGCTACAATAACTAACAGCCATGTGTGTATCAAAGCATCATGAGGCGAAAGGTCATATTTTAAGGGAGAGACAGACCTGGGTGTGCATAGTTGTAATCTTTCATGCTAAGTTATATTTTTACATGCTAAATTGTTGCAAATCACAACTTTCCTAAGCCTTAATATCCTGATATGTAAAGATGGGAGTAATAAAATCCCACTTCATGGGACTGTTGTGATTATTATGAGTAAAGTGCTTGGAAAAGATCAAAATTTATCCTTTTGTACATAAATGTTGATTTTGTAAATAAATGTTGATTTAGCATTTCCATCACATATCACTCATTCCACAAATATATACTGGTACTTGCCAGGTCTAGTCCTGGATGTCTTATACTCAAAAAGCATTTTAATATTTCAAATCTCACATCTTTACAGTCTGTCTCCGAGGGACAAAATTTCACAAGAAATGCTACCTTGCTTCGGAAGGCTCGAAGCACTTCCATGAAGCCAATGAAGACTGTATTTCCAAGGGGGGGACCCTGGTAATCCCCAGAAACTCAGACGAAATCAATGCCCTTCGAGACTATGGTAAAAGGAGCCTGCCGGGTGTCAATGACTTTTGGCTAGGCATCAATGACCTGGTCACGGAAGGCAAGTTTGTTGATGTCAATGGAATTGCCATCTCCTTCCTCAACTGGGACCGAGCACAACCTAATGGTGGCAAGCGGGAAAATTGTGCCCTGTTCTCCCAGTCAGCTCAGGGCAAATGGAGTGATGAGGTCTGTCGGAGCAGCAAGAGGTACATATGTGAGTTTATCATCCCTTAATAGATCCTTCTCAAATGCATCTACCAAGCATGATTTATAGGCTAATGTTCTCAAGAATAAGTTAAACTGCCCATAGGAATACAAGAATCAGCCACTTTTGCTACCACGTTTCATTGTGATATATTTCCCTCTATGGAGCATGAGGGATCAGAAAATAATGATCCAGCTATGCACACACTGTTAAAGTAGCTTCTGCAAAATGGGCTTCAAGTCCTCCTTTTCCTAGTCCCTCTCACCTGTATAGATGACATCTGTATTAAAAATACAATAGCCAGATAAGCAAGCTTCTCTTGAAAGTTTAATATATACTGTGTTAATGAGAATTCTCTAAATCAGAGATTGTCTAGGTGATATATAATCCCAAAACTTTTCAGTCTGATGCTCAATATGTTCCATTCTAGCCTTAGTGCCTTGTTAGCCCATTCCCTTTTCTTGGAGTTGCTATATTGCCTGGTAGAACTTGAATCTTGTCTACCATGTCAGAACATGAACGTCTCGAAATCTCATTAATTTTTTTTTCAAGATCCCTTCCCCATATATCTTTTCTTTTTAATTCCCAATCAAGATCTGCAAGGAAATGATAAGGCAGCATATTTGGTCATTTTCCCCTTCCAGCATTACATTACCACTTCCAATTTGAAAGGCTAACCTTAAGTCAGAACAATAGCAGAAGATTGTATGAAAAAATGGAAAAAGAAAAAATGTCTGATTTTTTGTTGCTTTAGCATCCTACTGTCCTTTATGAAATTGAAGATGGATAATCTATATCTATCTATAGCTATAGATATATAGATTTAAATATAGACATATAGATATATATTCACTTCTTTTTTACACACTTCATATTTCAATAATCATATATTTAAGTCTATTGGGGCAATCTATCTTTGGAAGTTAAAAATTGGATTTCAATAAAACTATTTTAGAGTCACATCTCTGTGCAATTTTTCATTCTGCCAAATGCTATTACCATTAAATTATTTAACTAGATTGTGTAAAATAACGTCATTGCTTACTATGAAATTACAATGTTTAGGCTTGGGGGAAATTGGCTTTTTAAAAGCAGATAATTTTAAGTATATTCTGTACTTCAAAAGCAAACAATTTTAAGTATATTCTGTTCTTCAAATATCATTTTTGTCTTTAAATATTGAATGTATTTTGTATTATCATTCTCTGCAAACTTTAACTACATGTGCTTGGAATTATGTTTTGGTTCTTTCAATTGTATAATAATAAAGCCTGAATTCTGATCAATCTGGATATATCTGGATATTAATTATAGTTATTCAAATTATGTTGGTTTATATCAAATTTGACACAATTCAGGGGGTACTCATGATTTACATATACTAGGAAAATAATTTTACCTGACAATAAAGAGGAAAAGTGTGTGGGGAAGTGGGGCACTTTAAAAAGAAAATTATACCTGCAATTGTTTTGGGTTGACCCTGGCCAATGGGTCAACTCCAATACAATCATAAAATCCTCAAAGATGATGACAATGAAACTGACACCGTTATAATTAGCTAGTTATTAGTAATAGGAAGAAGCAAAAGGGAGGCTAGACATTATAAGCATGACCACCAGGAAGCTGCAATTTCACATTCTTCAGGGAACCACCAACCCATTCCTCACAGATTGGGGGAAGAGGTCCAACAAATGGGAGACAGATACACACCCAGTGAAGTTGGGGTGACTAGGGAAGGTGCCTGTCAATCAAACCTGGAAACAAAGATCATTGGCCAGAATGGGTGGGGCCACTGTAAGCCTACAAAAATTGGGGGATACATAATCCCCCAAACAAAGGAGTTTGCTTTTCTTGTGACTCTTGGCTCTTGGCTTTGAGGCTTTCTTGTTCCTGCTTCCTTACATCCATCCATGTTTTCTCCAAGCTATGCGGCCCTGTGAAACTCCCATACAATGAACAGACTGATGGGCTGTGGCTGGGAACACATATATTAAACTAGCCTAATGTTGATTGGACTGTGTAGACATGTAATGGAAGCTCTGGACACTGGCTTTGATTCTAGCCCTATTGAAGCCATAGCTACACTTCTTTCTTGGGGGAATGAAGGGAAATGGGACCTTGGAAACTTCAGGGTTTGATTCCACAGAAAGAAAGTTTTCTACAACATTTCATCCTCCCATGAGAAAATTCTTTTTCTTGTGATATCGTGAGAAGCCCACTCCCACAAGCAATAGGTAGGGACATTTACCTCTCTCCACTGATAACAAAATTAGTAAACATTAATAGTAGTACATTCTCATATATTCCAGGCACTGTCCTAATTTTAAATAATTATTAATCTTTAGAGCAACTCTGGGAATTAGGCTCTGGAACAATTTCACTTCATAGAAGAATAAACTGAAGGAGAGAGATATAGTAACCTGTCCTATAAGTCACAGGACAGGAAGTAGTGGAGTTGTAACCAGAACTCAACAAATTGCTCAGATCCTACACTCTTAGCAACTCTAGGGAGATATGATAAGGTCAACTAGGCACTGGAAGTAGACTCTAGCCTGTTCTCCCAATTCTCTCATATGGGGTAGCAATTTGGGCAAACAGCTGATCTTGATAATGCACTCAGTCTGAGGCTGCTTCCCAAAGGGTTGAATAAAGACAACTATAGCTCACACAAATCAGTGTCAGAGTTTGGTTTTCTAGGACTGTTATGCTCAGATGTCATGATCCCCAAAGACCACTAGGGAGCCCGAGTCCGATGCAAAAGCAAAGAGCCTTTATTAGAGCTAGCTTGAGCTCAGTCCCACACACACTCACCGAAGCAGCGGTAGGGTGGAGAGAGAGTGAGTTTCGGGAGAACAAAGATTTTACAGGGGGTCTGGAAGTAGTGAGTGGGGTAACGTGTGGGGCCCCTGTTGATTGGTCGAGGGAAATGCCAGGGTTTGGTTGCACTGGGGGCAGGATGCAATTAGCCTAATTGGGACTTGGGTCATTTCCTCTGCATCCCTATTGGCCGGTTTGAAAAGGGGGGGGGGGTTTGAGCACCTGTTACAACTGTTACATTCTTATAAAAGGGACAGAATAAAAAGAACAGTTTGGATGGAGTCAGTCTTGCACTGCCCTTTCAGGACATGGGGCTAAACAATATCCTCCCTGAGTACCCCAATCAGAAAGCGACAGAGAAGCTTAATTCAAAGGAATAGATGAAATTTAGTGAGGGGAAATCAAGATGAGTTAGCAAGATAATGAGCACATGGATGAGAGACACAGCAGGATGGCAAGGAGTGGGATTACCTGGCTGGCCCAAGGTCAATCTCATGACCTTGACTTCTCTGTTTCCAGGCATCCTCAAACTACGGCCCTCGGGACACATGACGGGTGTTTTTGCCACCACTGCCTGTCCTGCTTAAAATAAGATATGTGCAATGTGCTAGGAATTTGTACATAGTTTTTTTTAAAGTATAGTCCAGCCCTCCAACTGTCTGAGGCACGGTGAACTGGCCCCCTGTTTAAAAAGTTTGAGGACCCCTGGACCAATCAACCAAAGTTCACACCAACAAGATTCACTAACTTAGACTGCTCTTGGTCTATTTAGCCTGTTAGGCACTCTTAAGCAAACAATTGATCTTTAGGCAAGATTGAGAAATGGGTCTTTACTCTTAGGCCAACTTTTCTGTCTCCATGAAAGTTGCCCGGACTATAGAGTGGAGAAACATTCTGAAGGTTGGTGGAAAGAGTGCCAGGAACAATTAGCAATGTTTCTCACAAGTTCATAGTTTCTCACAAGGTCACACTTGTACCACTTGTCATCCCTACTGTAAACAACTGCAGATATCAGTTACATTCAAAGCTCAACAACCCTTACCAGGAAGCTGGTTCTGATCTCTAAAGCAGTATTTTTCAAACTTTTTGTGCTTACAAACCACCTGGGGACCTTGTTAAACTTCGGATCCCATAGGTCTGGATTGAGACTCCAGATTCTGCGTTTGTAAAAGCTTCCAGTGGAAGCCAACAGTACTAGACCACACATGACAAGCTGATAGCAAGGGCTTAACTGTTACTTGCCCAGAGACAGTTTCTGATGGATTCCAGCACTTTTGCTTCTCTTTAACTCAAAAGTCAAGGGTAGGATCTACCGTTTGAGTGAAAAACAATTCCGAGCAATTTCCCCCACAGATGCTCGCATCCATACCATTAAATGAGGTACAAAGTAAAAATCAATTAGTTAAAGAAAACACCAATAAGAGAGTGATTTGAAGGAGGATTTATTGCAAGCTCAATGGTTCCTTTCTCTTCCCTAGCACTGCTGAATAGCATTTCTCAAACAAAAAAAGATACAGTCTTTCTTACATTGATTGTTAGGTCTGATCAAATAATTAAATGGATATCCCCTCCCCTGGGAAACTGACCTTTAGATCATTTCCAACTGACATTCCCTTTAGACCACATTCCATTTGCTAGGACCAGTAACTCTCCCCTCTGACTTGCCCAGGATCCAGACCCGCCCAGAGAATTCTCCAATGAAAAAGCCTGCCTACAGTCCTTTAAAATCTCTGAGTGCCATTTTGGGGCTCAGCCCACTGCTGGAGCACCCACCGCAGATTGTGCTGAACCTCGCAGCATCAACTTCTTCCGGCCACTGAGAGTGGACTTCAATAACACATACGGCTGTTGGCATAGGGGCCACTTTTCACTTCGTTTGGCTGAGTCTCCTAGAGAAGAAAGCAACTTGGCTTCTGCCTTCTGTTGGGCACTAAGGGGAGGAAGGGTTTGGGAAAACAGACGCCCCTGTCTTAGCCTCTTGAATCCCAACACCAGTTAACCACCAGGATCCAGTGACAACTAATGACCATGACTGCCTTCCCTTCTTGCCTAGTAATGGCAAAGCTAAAGTTACCCTACCAGCTTTTTTTTTTAAACAGGAGCAAACAATTCACAAGATAATTTTTTTCCTCATTTGTAAATGGCAGGTAATATCTGAGACCATCTAGAAAATGGAATAATACTCCCAACTCATTAAAGATTTTATGACGATTTTATGAGACAGTGCGACTAGAAAGGCACTGCACAGTCTGTTATTCATAGGAGATGCTTAGAGATGAAAATGATCACCAGCTGCAAACTGATTTCTAAGAACTGAGGGAAAGGACTCCCTTGATTTTAGAAGCAATTGCTCAAATATCAAATGTCAGGTGGCTCTGAAAAAAGAGAAATTACCTGAGTACCTCAAAGAATAATGATATTAAAATGACAGTAATTTTCCAAGGTGTGGCTTTAGCCAGAATGAGCCGTCTAAGTCAGCCCTAGAGTTTCCCTGTGGAGAGTGAAAACTCTCAATTTTAAAATGTGTTATCTTTTAGAATAATATCATTTTCAAAAAATCCAGGCTACCATTTAACCTTATGACACTGTGGGTTTTACTTATCTTAACTAATAAAAGCGTAATATTAAAATTAACCGTTTCTTCAGGACGGCTTAAGCCATGCCCACCAGCCAATCAGAGTGACTGTATGCAAATTAGCCTAGCCAAGATGGCGGAGGCCGCAGCTCCGGTGTGCGGCTGCTGCCTCCGCCATCTTGGGAGCCTCTGTCCTGGGAAGGCATCTGGCGTCCTGGGCCAGCCGATGCCTTCCCAGGCAGAAACCTTCCCGGGGGGTGGGGACGAGCCGGGGGGACCCCGTGGCCCCCTCCTGGGAGGCCAATTGGGTGGCCAGTGCCTGGCCAGCGCCACCCGATCGGCCTCCCAGGCAGAGAAGCCTTCCCCAGGGACGAGGACGAGCAGGAGGGACCCTGTGGAGGAGGCCGATCGGGTGACCAGTGCCACCCGATTGGCCTCCCAGGCAGAGAAGTCTTCCGGGAGGGCGGAGAGGAGCCGGCGGGACCCCGCGGCCCCCTCCTGGGAGGCTGATCCGGTGGCCAGCAGCACCCGATCAGCCTCCCAGGCGGAGAAGCCTTCCCGGGGGGCAGGGACGAGCCAGCGGGACCCCGCGGAGGAGGCCGATCGGGTGGCCAGCGCCACCCCATCGGCCTCCCAGGCGGAGAAGCCTTGAGGGGGGCGGGGACAAGCCGGCAGGACCCCTGGCCCCCTCCTGGGAGGTCGATGGGGTGGCCAGCACCACGCGATGGGCTCCCAGGCAGAGAAGCCTGGGGGGTGGCGGGATGGGACTAGCCGGGGGACCCCGCGGCCCCCTCCTGGGAGGCCGATGGGGTGGCCAGCGCCACCCAATGGTCCTCCCAGGCAAAGAAGCCTTGGGAGGGGTGGGCAGGGATGAGCTGGCAGACCCCGCGGTCCCCTCCTGCGAGGCCTATCGGGTGGCCAGCGCCACCAGATGGGCTTTCCAGGCGGAGAAGCCTGGGGGGTGGGGGGACGGGACCAGCCAGGGGACCCCAAGGCACCCTCCTGGGAAGCCTATGGGGTGGCCAGCACCACCCCATCGCTTCCCAGGTGGATGGCCCAGAGGGTCAGTGGGAGCTGTGGCCAGCCTGAAAACTGCCCTTAGCCCCTCACCCAGGCTTGCCACACCCCCTGGGGTGAGGGTCTCCACTGGGGAGCTTGACCAGCCTGCAAACAGACATTGGCCCCTCACCCAGGCTGGCCAGGCACATCAGCAGGTGGACATCCCCAGAGGGGTCCCAAACTGTGAGAGGGCACAGGCCGGGCAGAGGAAACACTCCCCCCGCCACCGCCCCAGTGCACAAATTTTTGTGCACCGGGCCCCTAGTATAATATAATAAAAGAATAATATGCAAATTGACTGTTACCCGAGACATAGGTCACGCCCACCAGCCAAGACACACCTCCCAGCCAACCAGAGCGGCTGTATGCAAATTAACCCAGCCAAGATGGAGGCCAGCAGCCATGGAGCTAGAGCAAACCAGAGGCTTCTGTTGCAACTGCCTGCCTAGGCTGGCTGAGCCTCTGCTCACGGCCACGCCCACCAGCCAATCAGAGCGGCTGTATGCAAATTAACCCAGCCAAGATGGAGGCCAGCAGCCATGGAGCTAGAGCAAACCAGAGGCTTCTGTTGCAACTGCCTGCCTAGGCTGGCTGAGCCTCTGCTCACGGCCATGCCCACCAGCCAATCAGAGCGGCTGTAGGCAAATTAACCCAGCCAAGATGGAGGCTGGCAGGGCGGCTCTGCACTGGGAGCCTCTGCGGCTGGCATAGCTGTGCCAGGTGTGTCAGCTCAGTGGGGAGGTGGTCCAGCCTGGGGCCTCCTCGGGGCATCCAGGAACGCCCATGCCGGGTCCACTGCCTGGCTCCGCCCCCCGGGGGCCTCCTCAGGGCATGCGGGAGCACAGGGGCCTCTGCGGGGCGTGCAGGAGCAGCCGTCCTGGGTCCGCTGCCTGCCTCTGCCCTGGGGGCTTCCTCAGGGGCGTGCAGGAGCACCCGTCCAGGGTTTGCTACCTTCATCCGCCTCCCAGGGGCCTCCACAGGGCATGTGGGAGCATCTGCTGCACAGTGCGGAGAATCCGAAGCCAGTCCGCTGCCTGGCTCCACCCTGGGTGTGTTTGCTCAGCAGCAGGGCCCCACCGAGGGATCCTGCACCAGTGTCTTCCCCTGGCTCGCCACCCAGCTCTGCACCAGGTGTGTCCCCTCAGCGGTGGGGGCCCACCAGGCGTGTGTGATCGTGGGCCCTCCGGTGGGAAACGTCCAGGCCTGCACTCACCAGCCCTCCCACTCCCCAGTGCACAAACCCTGAAGGGGCTGTGGGCAGCCTGAAAATGGCCCTTAGCCCCTCACCCAGGCTGGACAGGCATGCCAGCAGGTGGACATCCCCCATCGAGGTGTCCCGGACTGCAAGTGGGCACAGGCCGGGCTGAGGGACCCCCACCCCCTGAGTGCACAAATTTTTGTGCACCGGGCCCCTAGTGTTTTATATATGTAAGTGGATTTCAGTGGACCAGCTTACTTTGATACTTTGTTGTTTGTCTAACACATTTACAACTGCCCCCACTGATTTGAGAGCTTAATATTTTCGTAGCAAAGATGTCCACTGACTTGTGTTGCAGCCTACTTTGTAGAAAAAACAAAGACTTAAAAAAATGTTTTTATTGACTTTAGAGAGAGAAAGGGATAGGGAGAGAGAGAAACAGATTGGCTGCCTCCTGCATGTCCCCTCCTAGGGATTGAGCCCACAACTCAAGCATGTGACCTGACTGTGAATCCAACCAGCAACCTCTTTGTGCATGGGACAATGCTCATCCAACTGCCCAAGTAAAACAAAGGCATTTAAAAAAAATCCTTAAAATTTATAGATTTTATTTATTTTTTAAATCTTTATTGTTCAGATTATTACAGTTCCCCCCCCCCCCATAGCTCCTCTCCTCCCAGTTCCCACCCTACTCTCGCCCATACCCTTCTCCCACTGTCCTCATCCATAGGTGTACAATTTTTGTTCAGTCTCTTCCCGCACCCCCAATACCCCTTTCCCCCTGAGAAATGTCAGTCCCCTCCCTTTCTGTGCCTCTGTTCTATTCTATTCACCAGTTTATTTGTTCATCAGATTTTTTATTCACTTGATATTTAGATTCACTTGTTGATAGATATGTATTTGTTGTTCATAATTTTTATCTTTACTTTTTCTTTTTCTTCCTCTTCTTAAAGGATACCTTTCAGCATTTCATATAATACTGGTTTGGTGGTGATGAACTCCTTTAGCTTTTTTTTTGTCTGTGAAGCTCTTTATCTGACCTTCAATTCTGAATGATAGCTTTGTTGGGTAAAGTAATCTTGGTTGTAGGTTCTTGCTATTAATCACTTCCAATATTTCTTGCCACTCCCTTCTGGCCTGCATGGTTTCTATTGAGAAATCAGCTGACAGTCATATGTTTGCTCCTTTGTAGGTAACTGTTTTTCTCTTGTTGCTTTTAATATTTTCTTTTGTTCTTTTGCCCTTGGCATTTTAATTATGATGTGTCTTAGTGTGGTCCTCTTTGGATTCCTTTTGTTTGGGGTTGTGTGTGCTTCCTGAGCTTGTAAGTCTATTTCTTTCACCAGGTAGGGGAAGTTTTCTGTCATCATTTCTTCAAATAGGTTTTCAATATATTGCTCTTTCTCTTCTTCTGGCACCCCTATAATTCTGATGTTGGTACGCTTGAAGTTGTCCCAGAGGTTCCTTACACTATCTTCATATTTTTGGGTTCTTTTTTATTTTTGCTTTTCCAGTTGGGTACTTTTCACTTCTTCTTACTGCAAATCTTTGACTTGATTCTTGTGATCCTCTAGTCTGCTGTTGGATCTCTGTATATTATTCTTTATTTCAGTCAGTATGTGCTTAATTTCTCGCTGGTCCTTTTTCATATCCTTGAGGGTCTTACTAAATTTATCAGCGGCTTCTAGAAAATTCTTGAAAAACCTTATAACCGTGGTTTTGAACTCCATATTCACTCGTTTGCTTTCCTCCTTTTCTGTCATTTGTGACCTGTTTCTTTGTCTCTGCATTTTGGCTGCTTCCCTGTGTTGATAGAGTGGCTTTCTGTGCTAGGTGTCCTATAGGGCCCAGTGGTTCAGCCTTCCCAATTACCTGAGGTGGACACTCTTGGTGCACCCCTTTGTAGGCTTTGTGTACAGTCTTATTGTAGATAAGCCTTGATTGTTGTTGGTATCACTGGGAGGAATTGACTTCCAGGCCAATTGGCTGTGAGAATCAGCTGTGTCTATGGTGGGAGAACTTCTGTGCTGGAGACACCCTTATGGGGCAATACTTGCTTCTGTGGGGCTTTGGTGTTCACTGAGTCTGCCCAGAGTGTGTCCCTTATGGCTCTAAGGAGTTGTAATCTGGATGGTCCCACTCTGACCACTGGGTACACTGGCTCTTAGATCTCTAAGGAGGTGCTAATTTAGCCTCTGCCTGAGGCTATCCAGCCTTTTATATGCAAAAGTCTCTGCACACAGCTTGGGTGATAGTGGGTCTCAGGGAATCAACAGGGCACAGCAAACAGCTATTGGCTGATCCTCAGCCCTGCCCTAAGAGGTCCCAGGTCTCAGTGTCCTGCAGTAATCACTGCAAGCACTGCTGAGAGAAAGCCACCCTTGAGTTCCTCCTGATGCCAGATAGTTCAGTTTCTCCCCGTATGAGTCTGGGTCCCCAGAAACTCACTCGGAACTGAAGTTCAGAGCTGTCAGGAGCATGTGTTTCCCTCCAGATTGAAAAAGACAACCACGTCCTCAACTGCCAGCCCTTTCTGCGTGTGCCTCCATACCTCTGCACTTTATTTCTGTACCTCCTTTGAATCTCAGTGTGCTTTTCTCTTTCCTTCTAGTTGTAGAATTTCCACTCAGCCAGCCTTCCTGTGGTTCTGGTTGGTGTCCATTTTTTCTTTTCGTTGTTGTTTTAAAGTGGCTGTGCGAGGCAGCAATTTCAGGTGTTTAACTATGCCGCCATCTTGGTTTTCTTACAAAGGCATTTTTAATAGCTAGACTTTGTCCACCAATTCAAAGAAAGGGGGTGGGAGGAAGAGAAAAATAATCATGTGAAGTGGAGACCAAGTTTGAGAACATTTTTATTCACCAGTAACATGGATTCAGTACCCAGAGACCATATTTCACCCCAAGTTATAAAGAAGGGAGTAGGTTATGACTGCGCAGACTCAACCTCAGAAGAGTGGAGCAAAAAGCAATACTTACATGTGCAACTTTTGTAGGGAAATTTTGACCAGAGGCAAAACAATGTCATACTTATACTTCCCTCCTTTCACTTATTTCAAATATTTTCTACTGACTTATTATTGCCTAGCAATTTGTACATACTAAAAGCTCAGTCCAGAAATTTAAGTAAAGCCCTGACTGGTTTGGCTCAGTGAATAGAGTGTCTGCCTGCGGACTCAAGGGTTCCAGGTCCTATTCCAGTCAAGGGCATGTACCTTGGTTGTGGGCACATCCCCAGTAGGGGGTGTGCAGGAGGCAGCTGATGGATGTTTCTCTCTCATCGATGTTTCTCACTCTCTACCCCTCTTCCTTCCTCTCTGTAAAAAAAAAATCAATGAAATATATTTTTTAAAAAGGAAGAAATTTAAGTAAAGATATGGAAGGAAAACTAAAAAATTCAAAGGATTCTTCCCAATTCAAAAATTGCCAGAGAAGAACACAGGAAAAGGAGGACATTTTCAGCAAATAATGTCTTTCCAGCCTCAGAGAGAAGAAATCCTCTTTTTTGTTTAATCTACTCTCTTCCAGCCATCTTTGAAGCCCCCTCATTCAGCTCATTTTGAAAGGTTTCTGTTGCTTTTCTGTATTTCAGAGTACTAAGTGTTTATACTGTTAGCCTCTTAAAAGCCTCTTTGCTGAGTGTGTGTGTGTAGTGAGATCTGTATACTACTAGCAATGCAGAAAATGTGAAAAGCTTAAGTAGCTCTTCGCCAGTGGGAAAATCAAAGCTGATGGTCAAGTTGAGATTGATGTGTCAGCAATAACCCAATGATAGCAGATTGTGTTGGGAGTCATAATTATCTCTCTACAAATGCCAAGGGCACAGGCAGACATTTTTACGAGCTCTGTGGATATTTATTCAAGCATGTCTGGCTTGGTTTATCTAGAGCTGTTGGTATTTGTTGGCCATTTTTTATGTTAAGAAAATATTTTTTAATCAGATCAAGTTTATAGTGGTCAAAGGTCAAACAACTAATTAAAATTAACAGCAGTCCCAAATAAATGAATAACTTCCAACAAACTAGAAAGGGAGGTAATCTCAGGTTGGCAGCTCTCTAAATTAAAGACCTGTGTCATTAAGCAGTAAATCTCACTTGGTGGAAGTGCTCAGAAATAAAAGGTTTCTGTGGTTTAGCTGTTGCTGAGTTGTTGGGTACAAGGAGAATAATAATTCTTGACATCATATTCAATGACAGCAGCAAAATAATTAAGGCTCTGAGGTCAGACAGACCCACGTAGAAACCAAGCTTCCTTTACTTGCTAACTAGAAATCTTGTCTGAGTTAACTGGGCACATTAACATCTGCAAGGCTCATTTCTCATCTGTAGATGAAAATTAAAATAGTACTTGCCTCTCTGGGTTATTGTAGAAATTGAATAAGACAATGTCCATAAGCTCCTTAGCAGATATGCATAAGGATGCAATAAATGTTAGCTATTCTTGTATTTTTTGTCACCCCACTGTGAGCATATTTCCTCAAATGTAGAGAAGACACTTCATACACACACTCCACCCAAGGCATATGCTAGATTCTCCAAGGAGGCTAAGAAAAAAGCCATGCCCCTGGAGAGTATTCTTAGCTGCCCTGTGGCCAGATTATCAGATCCCAAATCCTGTGTGCTCACCTGCTATGACAAACACTGGAAGGTAGCCTGATGTATTGAAGAGTAACCATTAGTCAACCTGAGTTCATATATGGGTTCCTCCAATGACTCATGACCAGATGAGAGAAGACAAATTTCTTAATTTCTCAGATACTCCATGTCCTCCTTTAAAAAACGGCATATACTTGCTATGGTGGGATGGCTCAGTTGGTTAGAGCATTGTTCTCTATACCAAAAGGTTGCAGTTGGATTCCTGGTCAGGTCACATGCCTAGGTTGCAGGTGAAGGTACATCTCTCACACAGTGACATTTCTCTCTCTCTTTCCCCCTCTTCCTCTCCCAAAAAATCAATAAAATCATATCCTTGGGTGATAATTAAAAAAAGAAGATAAACTTAGAAAGACATTGAATATACTTGGCAAAGCTCAAAGGATTATTGCTGAAGATTAAATGGAATAAGGTATGTGGATGTGTCAAGTACAGTGCATGGGACAAAGCAGATGCTTAGTTAGCATTGGTTTACTTCCTGGCACTGAATTTAGGATAGCCTTATTCTGAGGGCTCCCTATCCAGACCACAGACCTGTGGGGTGCTTCTAGTATAATCTCATAAACGGAAACATGCAGAAAATAGTCATTTTATCCCCATAAACAGAGTATGTGTGCTTATGACACAGCAAATAATCATGCACTAAAGATGCAGCCTGGGCAGAAAGATGCTTTGGACGTGTGACTATGCATGAGGTGAGCCGAGAAGGGGATAGGGAAGGGATACTTTGATAATTAAATACCTAAGTGCATTCATATTTAGTCCCTTTCTCTCAGCTTCAGTTTTATTTCTAGGAAAAAGAAAGTAAATCTAGCTATCCCATGTGGCTCAGTGGCTGAGCACTGACCTACATATCAGGAGGTCACCAGTTCGATTCTAGGTCAGGGCACATGCCTAGGTTTAGGGCTCAATTCCCAGAGGAGGGAATGCAAGAGGCAGCCGATCCATGTTGATGTTTCTCTATCATTGATGTTTCTATTTCTCTTTCCTTCTCCTTTCCTCTAAAAATCAATAAAACATTTTTAAAAGGAAATCTAACTAGAGTATTTTTCACAGATCTTTCAACTCTGAAAATTCTGCCATGCTAGTCACAGTTGATATTTTCTTCCAAAGTAAAAGAAGTGGACTGGTGGGAGGGGAGAAGCTGAGGGGTCTTCTGTTAGCCCTCTCTGATCTCCCTCACCCTGTTCTGATGGTTCCTCCCTGAGACAGAAACAGTCCCCCTCTCATGTGCTTAAAGTTAAAATGAATTTTTAGTGTCTTCCTTGACCATCCAGAGAATTTTTTTTAGAGAGGAATGAGGAAGAGCCTCACTGTATAAACAAGAACAAAGCATCCCTTGTATTAAATAAATGTCACCTCTTATTCTCACTGTGACCAAAGATAAGTTTTTCAAATTTCCCAACTTTCAGTTGTCCAGTTTAATAAAAATAAAAGTCATTTGAGAGAATGGACAATCCCAAACCCATAGTATGAGAGGTAAGTTGGGTAATACATGCTTTTAAGAACCTGACACAAAGAAAATGCTCAATAAATGTTCACTTCCCTTCCTTTAATTTTCCTTTTCTTTTGTGCACTAAGAAAGGTATAGGGAAGAGGGGGAGAGAGAGTGCCTCAAAGGGACTATTGGGCTATTGAGAGTACTAATACCTTTTATTTTATTTTTTAACTTCATTTTTATTTTTGACACTATTAAACATGTACCCATCCTTTGGCCCCCTTCCCTCTGGCCATCACCTCATTTTTTTCTGTATCTATGGGTTATACATATATGTTCTTCAACTAATGTTTTCATTATTACAGATGTACCCATTTCCCCCCACTCTCCCCTCTGACATTGTCAGTTTGTTCCATGTATTCATGCCTCTGGTTCTATTTTGTTCATGCGTTTATTTTTATTAGATTCCACATATAAATGAGATCATGTGATACTTGTCTTTCTTTGACTGGCTTATTTCACATACATAATAATCTCCCGGTCCAT
>PVJC01002135.1:0-81457 GCA_004026665.1 Murina feae | reverse complement strand
GCTCTGTGCACTCGGGAGGTCCCTCAGCCCAGCCTGTGCCCTCTCGCAGTCTGGGAGCCCTCGGGGGATGTCCACCTGCTGGCGTGCCTGACCAGCCTGGGTGAGGGGCTTTAAGGCTGCCCACAGTTCCCATTGACCCAATGTCCCAGCAAGGCTGGCTGGACACAGGTGTCTGCGGTTTCTCTCCTATAATTGATGCTGTTCCTTTAAGGCCTGGCGTTTGTTTATCTTCTATAATTGATACACTGTTCCTTTAAGGCGGCCTTCTAACTAACGAAGCCTCCTCTGCTTCACCTCGCAGCGTCTATAATGAAACAATTGTTACTTTTACTGGTGAGGCCCAGGCTGCTCTTTCCTTCAGCTCCCGAGGATTCTATGATTGTTATATTGTTTCAGAGGTGTGTTTCGCTAGAGCCAGTTTAATCGGAGCTGAGCTGAGCGGGCGCAGCTTCACTTTCGCTCCTGCTGCAATGGAAACAGCCGTTTACTCAGGTCCGTGAGTGGCAGCCTCCATGTTGGCTGGGATAATTTGCATACAGCCGCTCTGATTGGCTGGTGGGCGTGGCTTACCCTGTCTCGGAGAAACAGTTAATTTTACTATTTTGCTTTTATTAGTTTAGATTATTGATTTTTTACAGAGAGGCAGGGAGAGGGATAGAGAGTCAGAAACATCGATGAGAGAGAAACATCGATCAGCCGCCTCCTGCACACTTCCTACTGGGGATGTGCCCACAACCAAAGTACATGCTCTTGACCAGAATCGAACCTGGGCCCTTTCAGTCTGCAGGCCGGCGCTTTATCCATTCAGCCAAACCGGTCAGGGTGATAGGTAAATACTTTTGTTTCTGAGAGAAAACAATGATCTGGAAATTCTGATGCTCTAAAATGCTGACTGTGTCTTTTAACAGTTGAAAATTAGACATTGACTCCCATAACAGTCTATGCTAGTGTCCCTATCCCTTGAGGTGGGCTTGAATATCAGAGTCCTCATGGTTTGAAAATTTTGCATAATGCCGGCCATTAAAATTAAGGCTAGTGTTTATTGTTCAGTTCTTACACAGAGATTCCCAGATTCACAGTGAGATATTATTTCCTTTGGAAATGCTTTCTGTCCCTGCCAGTTACTGAATGCAATCAGATAGCCTTGTGTGGGCTGGCATACCAATTAGAGGCCTCGTCTGGGTTACATGTGATGTTTTCCCTCTGAAGCTCAATGGCACATCTGCACATGAACAGATACAGAGAGAAGAAAGCCCGAATCCCATAAAAACCTGGAGACTATTTCTGTCCTTAAAATTACATGTGTACATTTACTGAAGGTGGAAGGCAAAACAGCCTTAAAAGCATGGAGAGTAAAAGAAGATTAATGAGGAAAAGAATCTGACAACAATATTTAATTAGAATGCAATGGCCTGGCCCTATTACCTTGTATTATTATACATCTTGTCATTAACCAAATCTGTAGCTAAACTGTGGGCATTTGTCTTCATTATGTAGGAAAATGGGGTAATGAGCAGGTTCTAAACAACGAATAACTACCCCGAAAATCATCGCAAACCAGGAGAATGGTAAATATTTTTATTTTGATCAGTAGGTTCTGGCAGCTACATCTCAGCCCTGTTTTGAAAGATGAAGCAAGAGAAATTCTGTGTTTAAAGTTGTTGGTAGATCCATAAAGCCAAGGTGTCTTAGAGTGTGACAGTTAGGGAACTTGGCATCCCCAGACCCCGAGCCCTGTCTCTGCTATAAACTTGCTGTGAGACCTTCTGAAATGTGACTTCCTCATCTGTCAGATGTGATGAATATCATCTCAAAGGTCCCTTCTGGTGCTCATAGTACCTGTTCCAGAACATGATAAGAATTGTTCATTCTTGTTTACGGTCTAGTTTGACTGATTTTTAGGAAGCCATTCTTTGTTCATTCATTTGTTCATTTACTAAACCTTTAGTGAATGTCAATAAAACATAAACTGGTATTTCAAGTACTAATGATTCAGAGATCAAATCCCTGCCACAAGTTAGTTCTGTGGTTCCCAGTCCCAGCTGCACATTCCATCAAATGGAAAAAGAAAATATTTAAAATCCTAATGCCTGGGTCCTGGTCCCAGAGATTCTAATTAAATTAGTTTTCCATGGGGCTTCATGGTAAAGTGCAGCCTGGCTTGAGAAACTGCAGGTCTAAAAGAAGATGCAGAAATTATCATAGGTTGTTCTGCAGGGTTAAGCATGGTGTCTCTTAATGAAGCATTTTCCACTCACTGAGAAAACTAACAGAATATGGACAAAGTTCTCCTACAGGAAGTAACATCTGAGGTCAATTTTATTTTTATAATTTTAAAATATATTTTTATTTATTTCAGATAGGAAGGGAAAGGGAGAGAGCAATAGGAAAATCCATGATGAAAGAGAATCATTGATTGGCTACCTCCTACATGCCCCTCACTGGGGAAGGAGCCTTCAACCAGGCATATGCCTTGATGGGGAATTGAATTTCGACCTACTAGTTCATAGCTCCAAGCTCAACCACTGAGCAACACTGGCTGGGCCTTAGGTCAATTGTAGAAGATGACTAAAAGTTAAGCTGGCTGCAGACTGGTGCAGCCACTGTGAAAGACAGTATGGAGTTTCATCAAAAAGTTAAAAATGGAACTCCCATTTGACCCAGTAATTCCACTTTTAGGAATATAACCCAAGAACCCAGAAACACCTATCAGAAAGGATATATGCATCCCTATGTTCATAGCAGCACAATTTACCATAGCTAAGACTTGGAAACAGCCTAAGTGCCCATCAGCAGATGAGTGGATTAAAAAACTGTGGTACATCTACACAATGGAATACTATGCTGCTGTAAAAAAGAAGGAATTCTTACCATTTGCAACAGCATGGATGGAACTGGAGAGCATTATGCTAAGAGAAATAAGCCAGTTAGAGAAAGATAAACATCACATGATCTCACTCATTTATGGAAAATAATGAACAACATAAACTGATGAACAAAAACAGATCCAGAGACAGAGAAGCATCTTTTAGACCATTAAATCTCAGAGGAAAGGTAGGGAAGGGTGGGATAAGGGAAAGAGATCAACCAAAGAACTTGTATGCATGCATATGAGCCTAACCAATGGACACAGACACCAGGGGGTTGAAGGCATGAGTGGAGGGGGTTAGGGGGGTAATGGGGAGATAAAGACACATGTATAATACCTTAATCAATAAAAAAATTTAAAAAAGTTAAGCTGGATGAGGGGGAAAACACATGTATTCCTGGAAGAGAGAACTATGTATAATGATGCAGAGACAGAGGGAGCTTGAAAATGCATAGAGTCCCCAAAAGTCCAGTATCAGCAGATGAAGTTTAGGAACATTAGGCTCTTTGTTTCCTAATACCCCTTAGTTTTAGGGAGAGATGTGGCTACCCAGTTAGCAACCACATTCTCCAGCTCCCTGGTACCCAGATATGGCCATATAACTAAATTTTGGACAATAGGAATGTGAATAGAAATAATGTAACAATGTCTGAGCCTCATCATCAGAAAATAATCTGCTTGCTCCCATTTCCTTTTTTCCCTTCCCACAAGCTGAAACACAAAAGCAGCGTACCAGCCATGTTGATTAGCAGCATCCCAGGGAGTGAGAGTTCAATAAAACAGAAGCAATCCCTTCTCAGAATGGTATCCTGGTTCGCCCACCAGCTTGGACTTATACCTCAAGAGAGAAATAAAATTTTATGTACTTAAACGACTATTGATAGTCTTTGGTACAGAAGTATAGACTATTCTCTAATTAATGTACTAGAAGCTTACTTTATTGCCAAAAAAATAATAATAATACTTTTGGGGGTAGCTTTCATAAACCTTTGCTTTTGTAGGAAGTACACCATGGGATTTTTACAAAATCTTAGTAGCGGGATGCTCTGAATGACCATTTTTCACAAACCACCTGCTAGCTCTCAATACAGTTTTAACCAACATGTGTTGGTGTTTCTAAATACCTCAAGATTATTGATATTCCTCATTCAACAACTAAGTCTGTCTTTAGTCGATTAAGGCCCAACTATAATTCCCAACTATTGTTGGGATGGGGCTGGCATTGGCCTTTAGTGTAATATCCTGGAATATGATTTTAGTGTGCAATTCCAAACCTTCAGGGTAATACAAGTGCTCAGACACTTTATTGGGTTTTGATTGAGAATATTTGCAGAAGCAATTTC
This sequence comes from Murina feae, assembly GCA_004026665.1. NCBI lineage: Eukaryota > Metazoa > Chordata > Mammalia > Chiroptera > Vespertilionidae > Murina > Murina feae. Next base: position 77,245 of record PVJC01002135.1, on the reverse strand, counting down.
CAAGGGAACATTTAGGTGATATGCCTCAGGAGGTTGCAGAGCTAGCTGCAATCTCAGGTCCGCAGGGGAAGGAAATCACCAGTGGAAACATGACTATTACTGGGGAAATAGATCTTCCTGACAGGACATAAATCAGAAGCTCTGACCAGACATGGCAATGAAAATGCCCTTGCTTGTTCTATGAGGCCAGAGGTGTTAACATCATCAGGACAGGGTTGCAAAAACAAACAAACAAAAAAAAACTGGTTTGAGTTCCAGAGATCTCCCATCTACTTCACTCGATGTCATTCACAGACCTGCTAACAAACACTGGACAATTGATGAAGTCAGTCAAGTGAATTGTGCAGCCTGTATTGTCAGCTGTATTGCCACCTTCATTTCTCCAGGGCTAAGTGCCCTCATTCAGTTTTGCCCTTAGAACTTTATCAGAGCTGAGGAAATTTTCCCTACTATCTCTAAGGCTCTAATTTTTTCAATCTCTTTTGCTTCTGCCCTAGTCATATTGTCCATAACATTTCATCTGAGCAACAGCAGCAATCCACTGGCTTCTAACTTGTCTTCCATTCTCCTTTGGTTATCTTTAGTCTAACTTCATATTACTGTATATCCAGAGATCCTTCAAGAGCACAAATCCAATGATGCTATTTCCTTGCTTTACGCCTCCCACATCTTCTCTTTGCCCATGGTATCCTTACAGGGACCAGGTCTGCCAACTTCCCATAGCTCCATTGGTCTTACTTCTCATTCTTCTTCACCTAGATTTGAAGATGCCTTGCTTCCTTTTGCCTTTGAGAGTGAATGACACCATTTTCATTGACAAGGGGGAAGAGATGCTCCAGCCCCTTCATGTACCTCTGAGCCCAGTGTTCCCACTCTGATTCCATTTGCCACAGCTTTTGGGAGCAGCAGTTCTGTATGGTTCATGTAGCCAAAGAGTCCAATTGCTGTTAGTACATTTATAACTGGCTTCTCTCCATTCAAAGTACTTCTGCTCCCAGGGACAGAGACCAGAATGGCTGTGCATGGTTATTAGAGTACAACTAGGGCCTGGTGCACAAAAATTTGTGCACTCAGTGGTGTGGGGGGGGGGTCTCTCAGCCCAGCCTGTGCCCTCTCACAGTCTGGGACCCCTTGGGGAATGTCCACCTGCTGGTGTGCCTGGCCAGCCTAGGTGAGGGGCTGATGGTTATTTGCAGGCTGGTCAAGCCCCCCATTGGGGACCCTTATCCCATGGGGGTGTGGCAAGCCTGGGTGAGAGGATGAGGGCTGTTTTCAGGATGCTCACAGTACCTTCAGGGTTTGGGTCCCTACTGGGGTACCTGGCCAGCCTGGGTGAGGGGCTGAGGGTTGTTTTCAGGCTGCCTACATCCCCTTCAGGGTTCGGGTCCCTACTGGGGTACCTAGCCAGCCTGAGTGAGGGGCTGAGGGCCATTTTCACGCTGCCCACAGCTCTCATTGACCCAACATCCCAGCGAGGCTGGCTGGAATCAGGTTTCTGGGGTTTATTTATCTTCTATAATTGAAACTTTGTTGCTTTGATTGGAGGCCTAGGCAGGCAAGGAAGCCTTCTGTTTGCTTTAGCTCCATGGCTTCTATAATTGAAACTATGTTGCCTTGAGCAGAGGCCCAGCCAGCCAAGGAAGGCAGTTTCCTTCAAACAGAAACCTGCTGTTTGCTCTAGCTCCGTGGCTGCCAGCCATCATCTTTTCTGGGTTAATTTGAATACAGCCGCTCTGATTGGCTGGTGAGCATGGCTTGGCTGGTGGGCGTGGCTTAGGTATCTCAGAGTGATGGTTAATTTGCATATTACTCTTTTATTAGATTAGATTGGCAAGTTCATGTGGTAACATTTTTAGAAGCCCTAAGACGTCTCCTCCCAACACATACACACACACACACACACACACACACACACACCTATTTCCTAAGAACCAAAACATTATTTAGGATACTAGAATACCTAGGTCAGTAATTGAGAACATTAAATGGGGTGAAGGAGTGTTAAAAGAGAAGATGGAAGAGAATAGCACTGAAAGGTAATTGAAGAGACAAGACTAACTTGAAAAATTTAAGTACTTCACAGTTTTGTCAAGAGCTGGCCTGGGGCACAGGTAATTGTCTATAGTCATAGTTGGTTGGGATTTGGTGGTCTGTGGATGAATGACTGCAAAGGTGTTTAACTTTTGTAATAGCCTATGTGGAAACCCTCTAAAGAATTCAGATTCTTGGTGACTGGTCCTCTTTCTTCAAATCTCTTGAGAAATGAGGAAGTAAGATGTTGAAATGCAAAGAGGACTACACTGAACATCAGAAAAAAATGGCATTCAATCCCAGTTTTTTCATTTACTACTTGGGTGTCCTTAGGTAAGTTGTTTAACTTCCCAAGTCTGTTTCCTTAATGGTAAACATGGGAACACAAACACCTCCTTAGCAGGCTACCATGAGTCTCAATGAGATAAAGATGTTCAATTGCCAGTATTGAACCAGCACATAGAGCTGATCAACAACTACTTTATCTCATACCCTCTGAGCATTCATCTCATCGATGGTAGAAGGATTATTTGCCTTGTCTCTCATAGGGCTATTAGGACCTATCATTAAGTAATGTGTATTAAAAGACAATTTTATAGTTTAAAGTACATAAAAAGCAAGATTTTGCTATTGTTTATTTAATTCTTGTGATTCTTATTATGATTATTTATGGGAACTTGAAACAATATTTTTCTTTAAAAGGTTGATGATCCTTAGTCTAAGAAATGCAGATACCTGGTTCATAGGCAATACATGTCGCTCCTTGGAGCTAACCTATCCGTATTGAAGAGAAAAAAAAAAGTCAGAAAATGCTGTGGCAGTGCCCTGAGAAGGAGAGTGAATAGAGACTTGGTAGATTTGAATTTGGTCTTTGCTCTCCAGTCTTTGGCTCTCAGATGATGAGAGAAAACTCAGAGCCTCTTTATTAAAGCAAGGTGATGATGAAGTCACAATATAGCATCACACATACATGATGGTATTCAACACCCAGTAAACTTCTACTCCAACTCTAAGCCCAGCTCAAGCAGCACTTATTTTATATGAGTTTGTAGTAAATGAAAAAACTGGTATTGAATGCCAAATAATCCTTCTACCGCAGATGGGATTAATGCTCATTTTTCTCTATATTCCCAGAGTACCCTCTAGTCATGCAGGTATCTACACCATACTCCATCCATCCTGTCATCCACCCACCCATCTACCTATTCATCCATCCATTATTTAATAAGTATGGCCTGTCTCTTCTGGGCTGGGCACTGTGCTAAGTAAGTACTGAAGCCATACAGTTGGTTCATTCATCTGTTTCCTCCACTAGGGTGAGTTTTGTGACCTTTTAAGATAAATTCATGTTTATGTCCTTGGGGCTTAGTCTAAGGCCTAGTACATAATAGATACTCAGGAGATGATATAGTGTGGTGATCAAGAGCATGGCAAGTTCTGCACAAACATTAGGTTTAAGCCTTAAATCTTATTTTCCTCATCTGTTATGGTAATAACTACTCTATGTTTACTGTAAGGATAAAAACAAGATACATGAAACACTTAGAAAGGTACTTGGGATCTAGTAAATGTTATAGAAATGATAGGCATAATTGCAATTGATAAACTACTTGGTCTTATACTCTTAGGCATAGAGGACTTGCTGATCACAATGGATAGGGCAACTCATGGGTCCTTGTCCTCATTTCTTTCATTCCACTCTTGTGTCCCCATTCCCACTCCCCACTTACCCCTCATCACCAATGCTCCCATGACTACATACACTTACAGTAGCATCTTCTGGGTCTCTCTCACCCGGGAGCTACACTGAGGTATAGAGTTAGCTAAGGTCTCTGACGTGCCTTTCCAGTACCAGATGTGATCTGTTCAGTTCTTAGCAACTTTGTCTCTGTTCTCAAATCAAGGATTTACCATGTCCCAAGGAGCAAAATTCATATCAGAACACAAAACATTTCACTTTAAAAGCAATACTGAAACTGTCTGGCCCCAAACAATGTCCCTTTCCCCGGGATTAATGTTCTCTTTTCATAACTGCTGATCAAATTAAGACTACAATGTGAGGAAGCAGACAATGGCAGAAAGCTACAAAGTATAAGAGAATTCTTTCCATCCCTCCACCCCCCACATAACCAACCACTCAGGGCTCAAAGCTAAAATACAATGAAAGGGAGAGAAAGAAAGGGACCAAACTGATTAGGTGTTAGTATGCAGTTCAGAAAATCAGTTTAACTGAAGCTTTAAAAAAAACTGCTGTAGTGGTTCCTGTGATTAGATTTAAAAATTCATCTTCTCAGATAGATTCCACAATGTCTTTCCTCCAAGTCATCCTGATGCTGGGTCAATAGTCTCTGAATCTGTCTCCCACTCCATGGCCAGAGTCACTGTGATGCTCAGCTAGGGACAGTCACAATTCCAGGGTCAACAGGGAGAATTTTAATAAAGGCATGGGCTTTAGGTCAGTTAAATCTAGGTTCCATTCCAGATCCATCCTTTTTGAGTTAGGTGGCTTTGGGCAAGTTTTTTAACTTCTCTGAGCATGTTTTCCCACCTGTAAAGTGTAATTACCCCTACCTCAGGATGTGTTTATGAGGATTGCATGAAGCATAAATTGCCCAGCACTTAGTTGATAGTCCTTTTCTCCTTGACACCTAAAGTGTCACTTTCATTTTTGTTTTGATCTTGGAAATACAAAACTCTATGAAAAGGATAACTCTTTAAGCTATTGTCAGTCATTTATTCCTGAATGGGTTTCAGATTATTTTTTCTGAATACAGGCTTTTACAGGGGAGAGGAAGGATAAATGGAATGCAAAGTCCGAGTGGGATCCTTGGGAGAAGATGCCTCTAGAGTGTGGAAGAATTAAAAAATCATGAGACCAGGAGCCCAAGATAATCATACCTCCTTTAAAAACATCAATACATAGTATTTCCTTCCTTCCTCCTCCCTCTTTCCTGCTATCCTTTCCTTTATTTTATTTTATTTTTTAAAAGATATTGCGAATCATGTGATCACATTATACCAGGAGGCAAGTTAAAAGTCTAAAAAAATTATCTGTTCCCTAAACACAGGATTGAAAGTGTCCTGAGGTTCCTGGGGTTACTGGATATAGTAACTGTGGGTAGAGCCACTGTTTGAACCCTTGGCTATTTTTCTCCTTCTTGTGTATTTGGACAACTTTCAAATGATTAGAGGAGAAACCTATAAACACACACACACTGTGTGTGTGTGTGTGCACATGCAACATGATATACGACTCCATTATTGAGCTCTCACTATATACCAGTTCCTTATGCACATTATAATTTAGTTAATTCTCAAAACTCAATTGTAAATTAGATTTATTTTAATTAAAATGTGCAGAAATCCAATTTTAACAACCTAATACCAAAAGGAGAATATATTGAACTATAGAACGAAAAAGTCTGAAGCTATAACAGGATTCAGGGACTTAAATCTGGCTTTCCCCACTTCCCTTCCTTTACTATCTATTGGGTTCATGTTTGCGCAGGCTTTCTCCAAGACATCCAGCAACCTCACATCTAATTCCTATAAGCCAGCATTAAGCTATATTTTTTTCCAAAAATTCCCTGAAATATCTCTAGCTGGAGTTTCATCACCCCAGCCTGTGTCACACGAATGACCTTGAAAGTGCTCCCATGATCAAAGGTAGCAGTGCTCTGAAAGTTCAGGTACAGACGTGAACTTGGGGTAGAAAGTGCGCTCCAAGTTCTGTTACCAAAGGAGTAGAAATGAATACTCAGGCTGATGAAAACAAGAGATGCTCATTCTAATACTCCAGGAAGTAAGAACGATTGTCCTTGTTTTACAGATGAAGAAATTGGGGGTTAAAGAGATTAAGTAACCTGCTCAAGGTCACAGAGCTGGCAAATGAGAGAGCCAGGACTTGAGCTTACATCCACCAATTTTGGGTTTTCTGATCTTATCCAAGACTCTGCTGCATAAACTAGAGGTTAACATTGGGTGAAGCAGCTAAGTGTTAGATTGAATTTCTAGATGGAGAAAACTCAATTTTGTTTTTAAAGACAATATAAAATGAGCATTCCTTTCCCCTTATTTGATCCACCCCCTCTTATTTCTTCTCTTAGACAGATAATGGCTCTGCCTGTCTACACTTCTTAACTGGCAGAGCATCTATGCAAATAAGTCCTTATTAGTAAAGTTGGGGGCATATTTTCTGCTTTCAGATTTTTTTAAAAAAAAAAAGGAAGCAAGCAACTCTCAGCAATGTCAGCCTTATCAAACTGAAATGTCTGAAAATCTGTGTGGCAGCCAGGGTTCCATGGTGGGGATGGATTTATTTATTTATTTTATTTCTACATTTGTGTTAAGGTCAGTGTATTCATTTCACAGTAGGGAAGGGTGAATTCTGACATTTTTATAAGGGTGATTGATTGGTTTGTGTCCATTTGTGAGGCTCAACATGGCAAGAGGCCATGGCTAATGGAAGAGGAGGGGGAAAATAACTGAAAACAGCTATTTTTGCCAGAAGCCTTTCTGTCACCATTTTGGAACTGCCCAAAAATGTTGGACAAGAACACAGATCTGAGAAGACAGAAGGATGTTTGACACACATTAATTAAAGTACAAAGGGAAGCACATCGACAAAGATTTCATTTGAAATGTGCCCCCCGGCTACCTTGAGAAAGAATTACCTATCTGCTCCAAGTCCCCTACCCCTTGTTGATGAGTCTTCTGTGTTATTCCCAAAGAAGCATTACAGAAGAATGCAGTTCTTATCCTTCACCTACACTCATGCTAGACCTTTCACCTACACTCATGCCTACACTCATGGGCTCCATTTAAGTTCAAATTACCTGCACCTTACTTTGGAGGGCGGGAGCCTTCCTGAGCCCCAGATTAACTCTGTATGCCCTGGCCTTTGGTCTCCACAGGAGGGTAATGAGAGCACTTGTAACTGTGCACTCAGTGGTTGTTTTCCTAGCTAGACTCTAAGTCTGATGAGGCTTAGCATTGTACCCCATGTGCCAAGCTTAGGACATACGTTTTATAGTAGGCTATTTTATACTGGTCTCAGTCTATCAATAACTAATGTTGAAGCTGAACCAGCCCTGCTGTTCTTATTATGATTGCAAGATGCCTTTTAGCAGGAACCATCAGGAAATTACACAGCACATCGGGGGCTACACAGTGAGGTCATGGATATATATATAGAGAGAGAGAGAGCACATGGGCCTGGGCCTGTGGTTCTTTTTGCATTGGAATCAAGGGAAGGGGCCCAGGATTTCTAGGGTTTACTATCAAGGCTTAAGCCAGGCACTTACATTACAATATTTTTGTAAAAACCACAACATCAGGGCTTTCATTTTATAGGCATTATCAAATATTTGTTGAATGAATAAATGGTTATGAATGAATGAATGGTTTTTAGGTCATTCAATGTCTGCCTTTGAGCTGTAGCATAGAGCCATATTTACATTTTGAGAAGCTCTGTCCTGGTTGGTATTACTCAATCACACTCTGGCATGGATAAGAAAAGGAACTCTTATTAAATAGACATACATTTTGGAGAGACCATAGAACCATGATACCAGTGCCTCTTTGGTTAAGAAATTGCCAAAGAATAAGCCGAAGTAGAGGTTAGCCTAGTGTGTGGTTATGTTACTGCTCTGAACACTGATTCCTTCCCTTCTTCCCAGGAATGAAAGGTTAAGCGAAATTATTATTCTTATAGATTGTTAATAGGGATTATGAACATTTCACTGGGAAACAGAACACCTCTATAAAAACAGAACACCTATCTGTGACAATTTGCTACATTTTGTGTTGAATTTATCAGCTGTCCAACCCCACAGCAGCTTCTATGTTGACGCTAGAGCTACTGATTTCTGTGAACCTACATGCATTAGTCTTCGCTTCAGAGCATTTGAAGTCAGAAGACCTCTGTGTGAATGTCACTGGTAATCTCAGAACCCTAAGGGTGACCATTCAAATGGTGATGGTCCTAGGTTTGAACATCCCATGATTTCAATTATATTTCCATGGAGTCAGGAGGTAGAAATCACTTGGTCCCACTGTCCCCACAGGCAGTTCCTGGGGTAGTTAACAAGTTACATTGTACAGGGATTCACGGGAGTCAATTATGCCTAGAAGAGTAGCCTCAAATGTTGCATTATCTTTTGGGGGATTTATTTTTCATGAAATTATGAACTTAAGGTTGTTCCCTGACTGTCCTCTTACCACTCTCTTTCCCAAAAGAAATTCTGGTTTTATGGATCAGTATTTTTCCCTCTTCTGTTTGTTGCTTTCCTGGGTAAAATGAAAAGAGGTCTGCAGTGACAAGTCCCACATTCTGGGCCATTGCCCATAGAGGAAAACGATCACTAATTAGCACCTTCGTGCAGGCCTTTGGATAGGCTGCTGTGCTTTGTAGGGTTTTTTAAATGCTTTCATCCCTTTGGCACACATCCCTGAAAGGCTAGTCATAAATGCTAATGAAATCTCAATTTCTGTTGGAAGATGCAGTCCCAGAACATTTAAAAGCTCAAAAACTCTCTTTGCTATGTAGTGTATTGTAATCTATATTAATGTGCTTTTGAAACCTGTTTTTTAATATAATTTAATATCTATTTAAAGAGAATTCATCCCAAAATAAGGCATCGCCTATGACATTTCTCATTTTTTACACCATCAGCAGGAGCAACTCATTCTAGTCATCTGGTATTGAATACATTATCTTTATCCTTGGAGTTTGAAGGTACTTTGGTGATAAGAACTGCACAAATACATATGTGAGTAGGTACAAACTTTCAGTCTCTCAAGAGGAATATAAATATGAAACTCTAAAGAAGTTTTATCAACCCTTTCAAGTGCTGTGCTTTCTTAGAGTTACAGTTTTGATGAAATACAGCACTCACCCAGCCCAAAAAAACTGAATACCAGGAGAAATCAATATAAGAAACTGCAACATTTTGTATTTAATACTAATCTTCTCAATAAGCAGGTCAATCTACTTTCTGACCCCCTATCAAAAATGTCAAGGGTAGCAGACCTAAAGCTTATGTATCCATCTGAAGCTCTGTGGAGAAGACGAAAAATATAACCTCGCTCATAATGACTAGAAACTGGTTACACACTCTTTGAAGAGTAAATTGCTCTTGGTTAGTTCCTCATCACTTCTAATTCCAGCTTACTGGTCTATTTTAATTTTGTGGTTATTGTTGCTCCCACACAGCCCTATTCCCTCCCTTTTTCTGTGATTACACACTGGTATCTGATGCTTCTATATAAAGTTTCAGGTCTTGACAGCATTTCCCATCATTGTGTGAGAATTTTCTATTTTCCCAGACCCTTGAGATCAGCTCTGTCTTTTGTGAGAAGGAGGCTTTTAAAAGACAGCTCAAGTGGCGGCTGAGCCACTCTTTTATAAGTGTGGTGGCTGGGCCCACCAAGGAGTCCACGCATGAGCTGCCAACCACGGCATTAACCCAGCTCTGAAATAGCTTGTTTTGAGAAGTCTGGCTTGAGCCTATGGAACTAAAAAGACTTTTCAATGTTGCCTGTCCCTAGGATGAGCCAGAGTTATCATTCAGAGAGCACAGGAGGCCTCAGCTAAGAGAAAAACCAACAAAACTCATTTTAATTGAGCAGCGGAGTCCCACTGCATAGCCATTCTAACGAGGTCAGACAAATGCAGCCTCTCTTTCCTGGCCTTCTGCTACTTCATTGGTTTATTTATACATTTAATCACACCATCAACAGCAACTTGAACTCTTCTCCTTTTGAGACATCAATGCCAGGGGTAGACTTCTGAGCAAGAGTGTCTGCATATCAGTCAACAAGATTGTTTTCCAGGTTAAGTAAGGAGAATGTTGTCATGTGTGTAATACAAGAGAAAACCATTATGCAAAATCAATATCTCCTTAAACACAAATTACTCTAATTAGGTTGGGACAATAAAGGGACTGATCTGTGAAGAAAGGAACAGGCTTATTGCGATAATTACTTTTCTCTCAAAATAATCTTTCATTAGGTGAGTCAAGACATTATGGAAGCTCTTCTCTATACTCCAGAGCTGATTGCCCTTTACTCCTCAGCTTTTTAGGCTGCAGCAGAGGAGAAAATGTCATAAGAAGACTATTAGAGGTGGCCTAGGAATTGGAAGCTGAATTAATATGAGCTCAGATTAGCCCTTAAAGCCAGCTATGATAACTGGAGGATAGTAGACTAGGGACATTTGTTGCATGGTTCTGTGGAAAGCAATACATGGAAGGAATATTAGTGTTACTTTTGGCTTAGGTTGTGGTAAAATTAATCTTCATTTCATTGTGCTAAAGACAGGAAGCAAAAACAATGCCTCGACCACAAACATTACTTTGTTCACAAAAACATTTTGGAATAAAATCTTTGTTTTAGTGGAGACATTTTTCTACACAGAGAGATTTTGAGTTTGTCGTGAGTAAGAAGCAATCTGATATTTGCAATAATGAATTAAAGCAAAACTGTATCATAAAAGATTATTACTACCTACTCTTGCTCATGAAGAGAAACCTAATGAAAATGATATTAATGTTAAAGCCTATATTTTAAAAGTGTTTGTAACTCTGTTCTCCAATGGGAACAATGAATGTGTTTTTAGCTGGAAAGTAAAACATTTAAAATTCTTCAAAATCCAAAGGGAAATAACACATGACAGCTCCTTGGCATGATGGTTTGGCTGATGGAATGAAGTGCTATCCTGTGGAAGCAGAAGAAGGCTCCAGCATGGATGTTAAGAATGCCAGATATTTGATCTTCGTCCTGAATAACATAAAAAGAACAAGAAAGGGATAGTAGATTGGAAGAAGGCTAAATGCTGTAGGCACATATTTATACTTGAACATGGATATGGTAGGCAGCTTCTGAAATGGCCCCTAATTATCTTTGCCTCCTGGGTTTCATGCCCTTGAGTAATCTCCCCTTGAGTACTGTGACTCAATTCTAATGAATAGCATATGGCAGAAAGGATGGGATATTATTTCCAGGATTGGTTTACAAAGAGATGGTGGCTTCTGTCCCACTTGAACTTTCTCTCTGGTACTGCCTGCTTGTTTACTCCATTGCAGCCAGTTACCATATTGAGAGATTCTCTTTGGAGAGGCTCAAGTGTTGAGGTAATTAGGGAGCCTCCAGCTAGCAGTCAGGGAGAAATTGAGGTCCTCAGTCCAATAAACAGCAAAGAAACAACTCCCACCAACAACCTTGTGGGTGAGCTTGGAAGCAACTCTTGCCCCACTAGAGCCTTGGGATGACTACAACTCAGGTTGGCACTTTGATTACCTCCTGTGAGAGATACCGAGCCAGAGAACCCAACTAAGCTGCACCTGGATTCCTATCTTACAGACAGTGTGATATAATACATGTTGTTCTAAGCCATTATGTTTTTGACTGATTTTATAGTCCGTTATTGATAATTAATATAGTGGAGAACTAAAAAATCAGACTTCCCTTCCAGAAAGGCTCAAGCGTCACTATTTCTCTATTCAAAGGATAAAATAATAATAATCATCATCATAATAATAATCTTGTCTATGACTGGGAAACACTTTGTCTAGGAGCTCTCAGGTGCTACACTTGCCTAGGGTCTGATTCTAATCACTGTGGTGCTGGATTTGATTCTTGAATCTTCTGGAGCTTTTTGATGACTGATAGGGCCAATGATCATGTGGGTCATGGCGATAGAAAACAGTTACCACAGATGGTAAAGTATCTCAGTCTCAAAGTTCTCAAAAACTTGATTACAGTTTCATAGTGGTAAGAGCATTAGGTTGGATCCATGAAGTTCAACTCAACAAGTGAACGCTTCCTACATTATCTCCTTGACAAATGAAAGGCTCCATGCTAGGTATTTGAGGAATAGCAAAATAAATGAAACCATTCCTATCCTCTAAGAATGCCCAGGAAAATAAAGGAGACAGAGCCATCAGTAAATAACTTTAATATGATGATGAAGTAAACATCTAAGTGAAGTACTCTCTGGCTATTTCTAAGTAAATGACTATAAGAAGGAAAGTTTGGAGGAGTTGTTTTCTATAAGACTCTCATAACTGAAACAAGAAGAAGTGTTTCTCATTGATGGGATTTAATTTTTCTGAGGGAAGTTAAATTTAAAGATGTTCAAATCTGAGATATTATTATATTGCTGATATGGTATGATTTGTTGCCCAATGATTTGACCCAATATATCCAATGTGACGATCACTGTGTAACTTCAGGAAACCTGGTTAAACACCAAAGCTGGTGGGTGGTAAGTATAGCCTGAGATGGGAAATACAATGAGACTTAAATATTGCCTATGATACAGTGTGATCTTGTAGCTAACTTAATTAATGTCTTGTTCCTCTTACTTTTAGCAACTGTGAGAGCAATAAACAGAATTAAACATTATGGGAATTCAGCTTCCCTGATATTACTTTTTTTTTCTCCAAGGAGGTAGTAAGCCCTCTCATAGACAATGAGCTTTGGCTATAAGTCCCCACAGGATAACAGAATAAAAAGATGGAGAATAGAAGAGCAAGTGTTAAATTTCTGCCCCTTCCCAAGGTTATGTGCTCACTCCTTCTTTAATACTGATTCTGTTGGTAGAATCACAGTATATTGATTAGATCCCATTTACTAGATGGTAGGTATGTTTTGTGTTCAATTACCATTCATATATCTCAGAACTTTTTCTTCTTTCTTATTTCTCTACATGGCTGAGTTAGGAAGGGTTTTTGAGCCAAGATCTGCCACAAGGGATCTCCACTGTTTTGAGCTACTTGGGAGTTTAATTGAGACTTCTTTGAGAGAAGCTCTCCTTAGGCCCAAGGAGAGCTAAGTTACAAGCTCCAACTAAGTATTACCATAGTACTGAATTGGGGACATAAATGCTTTGGCCCAATTAATGATCAACATCTTTCCAATTTAGTTTTTGATCCTTGTATAGTATGTTTGTATGTGTATTCCTTCAGAATTTCAAATCTGCTTCATAATGATGTATAGTGCTGTGGTACTTTAGGGAACAAGAAAGTTAACTTCGATGAGAAAAATCTAGGAAGGCTTCATGGTGGTTGAGGTGATTCTTAAAGAATGGGTAAGAATGTGATTAAGTGGATACATAAAGTGAGATAGCCCAGCTGACATGGCTCAGTGGTTGAGCATCAACCTATGAACTAGGAGGTCACACTTTGACTCCTGGTCAGGGCACATGCCCAGGTTGTGGGCTCTATCCCAAGTGTGGGGCATACAGAGGATAGCCAATAGATGATTCTCTCTCATAATTAATATTTCTACCTCTTGCTTCCTCTCCCTTCCTCTCTAAAATTAATAAAAATATATTTTTAAAAGGTGATGGCATTCCAACCTGCTTCAAATTTAGGAAAATAGCAGCTCTGGTGGCCATGTGGAGAATGTATTAAAGTAGGAGGCAACTAGCGGTATTAGGAGGCAGTTGTCAGAGTTTTGAGATGAACCATACAAGATATAAAGAATAATGCTCTACACGAAGTGTGGTGTCATCAAAAACAGGCATGGAATGAGTTACTTTTTGATAGAAGAGACATTTTAAAAACATCTGTTAAACTTGTGATTTTAAGGCAGAAGACCATGAACTGTGTTTAAAGTATCTTATCAGACAAAGTGTGGTAAAAGGAGATAAAGTGCTTGGAAACCTCCTTTGAGGAATCATATAACCTATTCATACAGAAGAAATACCAAGATGTTCAAAATGACTGAAAAAACACTTCTGAAATTTACCTTATAAGTGAAAATAGATGTGGTTCTTCCATTGCCAATTTTGGATTGTGAAGAACATCACTGAATGGTGATGGTGAAGTAGGGGGAGCTGAGGATGAATGTACTGATATGCTTGAACTTGTTCAAGGGCATAAATGAATTTGTTGAATTGGTTTGGGTAATTTATTTTTATTTCTTGACATTTTACTTGTCAATGAAGATTCATAGCTGAATAGTGAAGGGTTCCTACCCATAGAATCTTACATCTTCTGTCACTTGGGAGAAGTAAGCTCTGAACAGGTAACAGTGCATCATTTGTTAGAAAGAAATGCTCATTCTTCCCAGAAGAGAATAGTTAAGTGAAAAGTATCATATTTTCCCATGTATAAGATGCTATTTTTTCTAAAATTGTTAGACTAAAAATTGAGAGGCATCTTATACATGGAAGTCAGCTGAGGAGGGAGCCATGCAGGTGCATAGCTGGCCATACTTTGTGAAGCAGGCTTCCTCTGATCACGAGCCTTATTGTTATTCACATCAGCTAATGCCATAATTGAAGGTAGAAACTGGGAGTGCCCAGATGCAACAGGGACTGGAGCATTCTGAGCCCATAAAGATGCCAAAAAATAAAAATATAAATACCAGTATGTGATTGTCTTACTCTGCATAATTCAAACTGAATATAATCAGCTATACAAAAGAGCATGAAAATAGAGCTGCAGAGAGACAATTTGGGCCTCCTCCCACTGAGTGTATGATCAGATAGTGGAGAAAACAGGAATAACAACTCCTTAAGATGCCAAAAAAAAGAGAAGGTCTTAAGAGGAAAACCAGTAAAATATTTAAAATATTGATTTCTTAATTATGGGTTGGAAAAGTGGGGGGCGGTGTCTTATACATGGAGGCATCTCATACACAGAAAAATATGGTATATATAAGTGACTTTATACATTCCCTTGGCAGGAGATGTTAGCAGCTTTGATGGCCAGACTAAGGATGTTGATAGAAGTCTTGATGATAGGTAGGTCATCACAGGGCAGCACATGGTTGCTTTCTAATGAAATCTGAAGAATGCTAAGAATATTCCCACTTGAACTAAGAACATACTTTTTGAAATGGACCATTACTTTGCACAGACAGTAAGCTTTCTTAAACATAGTTACTAAGAAAAGCTGATATATTAAACTGGCCTTTAATCATTCATACTTACTGATATTTAATATAACATAATACTTTTCTTCTGAGATCAATTGCTCCAGATTGAAGAATTTTAGGAAACCAGATGACTGAGAAAAAAATTTGTAAGTCCAGGGTATGCCAGAGAGGAATACCTTGAACTGGGTACCTCAAGAGAGCTTATTCCATAAAGAGAGATCAGATTGATAAGACTACAAAGAGGTAGATGGGAAATGAACCAAAATTTGCAGAAAAATCTCCATTAGAGCAGTAAAGATGAAGCAATAACCAAGATGTCTCTCCACTTAGAATCATAGTCCTGAAAGAAAAGCCAACATAGATGTTGCTAATTGACCTTTGCTACCTGGTAATCAGAGGAGCCAACTGATGAGTTGTTATCTCACTATAGGGAAGGCCAAGAAAGCTATTAATAATATTGTGTCTGACTGGAAGGTCAAGCTAGAGAGTAGCAATATAAGCAAAACATATCCGAGTCTTCTGTTAGCATGTAGAATAGTGGTCACCAAAATATTTCCTTAAAGGTCCACATATTAAATATTTCAGTGGGCTATATGGCCTCTGTTGCAAATAAAAAACTGTTATAGTATGAAAGCAGCCATAGACAACACACAAACAAATGAGCATGTTTGTATTCCAATGAGGCTTAATTTAAAGAATAGAAGCTTAGCCAGATTTGACCTATAGGCCATAATTTGTCCACCCCTCTTATAAAACAAAGTATTTTTTGGTATAATAAATCACCCCCCCCCCTAGAAAAAATGAAACCATGGCCAGGTTCATCAAATCCCAGACAATAAGTAGTTAAGGTGAACTATCCAGAATCAGGATCAAATATCAAAATACTAGGGGTGGGCAGGGTGACACAGACAGGTACCTTATCTGATCTTTGTAGAACTCCTTGGTCAGAGTTCAGACAGGCCAAGAGTAGATGGGTGAGGATGGACAGCTGGGGAACTCTCAAGATGAAAGCATAACAAGCTGATAAGAAGGAGAAAAGACTCATTTTCTTTAAAGGGAAAATAACATATTACAAAGTGAACTGTAGAGCTAATGTTAAGTAGTCTTCTCTATGGACAGACAGGGGCTGGCAGGTATGATATTGACTGGTCATTGCTTAACACACAAAATGGCATATGTGCTAAAGCATCCACCCTTCCTAACAGCAGCAGTTTCTCATATGCCTCCACATCCCTCAGCCCTGGAATTCAGGCCCCTCACCAAAAGTGTATTTATTGATATTCCACATGCTTAATTTGTTTTTAAATTTCTTCATGGAATTCAAAAGAGCAGTTTGATTTGGGACATTTCATTTATTTTCAGAGCATGAGACTCGTTCATCTTTCATGCCTTTCTGCTTTGTATGCCAAATACAACCCAGCTTAACATTCTCTCATCAGAAGCAAATACCATCTTGAAGTTATTTATTCTTATTGTTTAAATTAATTTTGATTCAGATGGTTTTTCTATCTCAAGTAAACAATGCACATTTAAGAAATTAAAGTCATTGTTT
This sequence comes from Murina feae, assembly GCA_004026665.1. NCBI lineage: Eukaryota > Metazoa > Chordata > Mammalia > Chiroptera > Vespertilionidae > Murina > Murina feae. Next base: position 60,777 of record PVJC01002135.1, on the reverse strand, counting down.
TCCCACTGGAATAATTTTCTTTTAAGCAGAACATCGCTTTGTTAAAAACTGTGATGTCTCAATACTTTCTATAATTTTTTCCAGCTAATTCTAGATAGAGTATTAAATAATGATTCACAATAAAAGTCCTAGTTCTAATTCTGCGAGCTTTCAATCCTGGATCAATACAAACTTTCACTTTTTCTCCCCCTACTCTGTAACCGCTGAGGGTAGCTAAAGAGAACCTCATAATCATGCCAATTGGCATGATCACCAATGGATGGTTTTCAAGACCAGCTGTGTTCACAAGCTCTTCAGCACTTTCTTACTTTGTCCATGGCTAGAGCCCTTTTTCATTCTCAGTTGGCTGTTTCAAGTCACTACCCTTCTACCCCATGCCAAGTTTCTTCAAAAACAAGTTCTACAACAGTGTTTTAGGGAGACACTATGTTCAGCAGAACTCAGTTAATTATGTTAGTGAAAAAGGAACTCGAGGACAAATGCTGTTGAGAAACACTGGATCAAACAAAAGGAGGAAAAAAACCTCTTCTGTAGGACTTCTAGGTAGGATTTTAAGCCTCTAAAGAGAATCAAGATGTTTCCCTAACTTCCTGATCCCATAATCCATTTTATAACACATCATCTAGGGGACTTGTGTTCCACAGAACACACACTGGACACCTTTAGTTTTATTTCTTCCTAATTATTAGCTTTTTCAAATCAGTAATGACTTTCTAGTTACCTCCAGTTAAGTATTTGTAATTCTAATTTTCAATGTAGCATAATGGTAAAGCACATAGATAATGAAATCAAATAGTCTAGGTTAGAATTCTGGCTCAGCCACTTACTATGTGTGACCTACAGAAAATTACTTAACCTTTATTTGTGTTAATATTCTTGTTTTAAATAGGAGCAATAATTGAACTTATTTATACTGTAAAGATTAAATGAAACATATATAGAGTGTTTAGAACATAGGGAATACTATAAAAATGTTAGCTATTATAATTAAAATTTGATATAGTTAGCTTTGAGAAAGAAGAGCCTAATATTCTTCATTTTTGTGCTCCCAACCCATTGCACAGTTCCTTGTACAAAATAAGAACAAAATAAATACTGATGATCATAATACCTACTGTTTTTACAGAGCTTTAAAATTTATAGCATATTTTTACATATACTAAGTCTTACTATTTTCTACAAAGTCTTACTAGAGGCCAGAATAAGAATTAAATACTAAAGACAGAGTAAATCTAGTTTGTCTATCAGTCACTCTTCCCAACAAAAAATGAAAACAAAAGAAAGAAAAAAAATAGTGTTCCAAAACAAAAGCAACTGGTTCAGCTGGCAACTCATATACCAAAGTGCATGCTTTTCTCTCAACTAATTGTCATTCTTTGCTATGCCACAGAAATGCTTTATGGGTATTTCTCACTGTGTCACACAGAATATTAAAAAGACATGTACTCAAGGGTCAATGTTTAATAAAGAGATTAAATTCTGCTGCTTCATTAAAAATATTATTAAATGAAGCTGGCTTTTGAAACACTGTAAGTGTGTGGCTGTGAAGATAATCCTACCAGTAGTTTAGTGCTGCTGCCTTGTGATTTACACTCAAGATCAGCAGTTTGACATATGTGGTATTTGCACCATGTGGCTAAAAGTCAACAGAAGGGAAAAAAGGGAAAAGGTAAATAGTGCCCTATAATATTACGAAAATATTTTTAATCTCACAGACTGCCTATCTCCAAGGGTCTATACACTACACCTTGAGAAACCCTGTGCCAGGGCATAAGACCTTCCAGGTCTGCCCACTTGTGAAGCCAGAATTACCATTCTCCTTTCTTCCTGTCCATAGCTCTTCTCAGGGCTTGGGAAGTTTTCCTTTCATATTCTCAAAGCACACAAGCTCCTAATACACCACCTCTTTGACAATGGAACGCTGACCACATCACTTCCTTTCAGAGATTCAGAAGCCCTTTGTCGTCATCCTTCCAAGAGAATCTACCTTGCATGATTCCAACATAGTTTTCTGGCCTCATCCGTATAACGAAGAGTGGACACACAACAGAAACATGGCCTCCGCTGGTTCACGATCATGCTACATATTTTAATACATTTTAATTCCCCAGTCATAATCAAAGCAGAAGACCAGCATTGAATAAGGGAAGAATGAGACCAGTTTCAAATAAGTAACAGGATTTAACTGCAGAAATTAATTTGCGGGAAACGAGTAAACTTGGATCCACCAGGGAGACTGTCAATGGCATACATTGGAACCTCTAGTTGGAACCAGCAAAAATAAAAATGTTTTATGTCGTTGTCCTGTATGTGCCGCTCATAAACTACACAGTGAAACACGGTCCATGTGCAAGTTTTGTAATGTACCCCTGCACAAAGGAAAGTGTTTTGAATACGCTACCACACAGTGGCGGGAAAATGCCCGCTTTAACAGTTTTTGTGCTTGGGTTGTAACAAATACTTAAGATTTGCAATTGATATCTCCAGTAAGAAAGCTCAGTTGGAGCCCTAGCCAGTTTGGCTTAGTGGATAGAGCATTGGCCTGGAGACTGAAGGGTCCTGGATTCAATTTCAGCCAAGGGCACATGCGGGCTCCATCCCCAGAAGGGGGCGTGCAGGAGGCAGCCAATCAATGATTCCCTCTCATCATTGATGTTTCTATTTCTCACTCTCTCTCCCTTCCTCTCTGAAATCAATAAAAATATATTAAGAAAAAAAAGTCTGTTGGAATGATAAAAATAAAAATGACATCTTGTAACTTTGAGGCCTGTGCATAAAAACAAAGCTTTGTAATAGAAAGTAGATTCAGAGCCATTTTCCCTCAAGTCTTGGAGCTGTCCACTGTTCTCATTATCTGTCAGAACATCTGCTACAGCTGCCATAGGCTGATGGAGAAGGAAATAACTATAGTACACTGGTGACATTTTGCTGCATTTAGGGTTTGAAATAGTTGTGTGTGTTTTTAATTTAAAAAAAAAAGATGAAAAGAAGCCTGAAATGAGATTGATAGGTAAATGCATTCCCTGGAGACATAAATTGCTATTCTTAGGAGTCAGAAATGTAAGTCAAAATTAATTTATCTGCATAGTTCTACTTCCATTTTATGTAGCATTTCACAGTTTATTAAACATTTAACATGCACTATCTTATTTCTCTGCACAGCATTCATAAAGTAGGTGTTTTTTCCCCTCTCCATTTAATCAGTAGGATCCAAGGCTGAATGAATGATTTGCCTGATGTCATGCCACAGTCTCCTATCCAGGTCTGTGGACCCAGAGTACAATGTCCGTCCAGTGGGCAACAGTGGCTGTACACAAACCTTGATGGTGGAGAGGAAAAAGTGGGGGTAGAAGGTGGAAAGTTAAATATGGAAGATGGAAGTCACTTTATCTCTGCTAGTTCCTTGTGCTAGATTTCTGGCTATGCAGCATCATTCTCTTCTGTGCCTCTTCCCTGGGAACACATGTCCCATAATCGTTTGTCAGAGTGTTCCCACATTATGTGGAAAGTAGAAGAGAAGCATACATTATTTTATTGGTCCTGTAGCAAGAGCAGAGATATAGCTTCAGCAAGTCTGAGGTTTTTCAGCTGCCTCTAGTGGTTTGCAGGATTGTGCCTAATTCAGGGTCATTGAAGGTGGTTTCCTGTACCTCCTGCAACTTTCTGCCTCTCTGAAAGCTAATAGTGAACTTGAGAACAAACAGTGACTTTACATGATCTTTGAAACTCTAACCTTACTACACTAGTATTCTAAACATCTATATTCCCTAAATCAAATAACCCCTCTGTTTGAAATACCTTGAATGTTCATTATTTTCTGAAAAGTACCAAATGATACATTCCCAACCTCCCCCAGAATGGCATAAACCTTTAAGGACAATGAGAATGTAAGTTAAAACAACAGTAGAGACATCAACAAATTCTTTTGAATATAGAATTCAGATGAGTAAGTGGTAACTGACATATCAAAGAGAAGAAAACTAGTGTAAAAATGTTGATAAGAAATAAACTGATTAATGCTGTACCACAGCCCTGGTTTATGTGGCTCAGTTGGTTGGGTGCTGCCTCATGTACTACGTGGTTGCTGGTTCATAGGTTGCTGGCTGGATCCCTCTCCATTCCTTTCTCTCTAAAAAAATCGATAAAAAATATTTTAAAAATACCATATACAGATTCCTGGAAAGTTTCAGGAATAGAAGGCACCAGGTTTTTTGCAGGTGGTAGCACAGGATGAGTTAGAAATAAGTATATTGATTGAAAGTCTATATAGTTTAGGAATTGGAAAGCTTTTTTCTGTAAAAGGCCACATAGCAAATATTGTAGACTTTGTGCCTCATATGGGCTCTGTCACAATTATTTAACTCTGCAGTGTAGTGCAAAGGCAGCCATGGGTAATACCTAAATGAATGGGTATGACTGTGTTCCAATAAATCTTACTTTACATGAACAAGTAGCAGGTCAGATTTGGCTCACAGACCATAGGTGCAAGTCCCATTTTGGGCCTTTAGAACCTTTTCACCGGCTTAAGTAATTGTTTCTAACCAGGATAAGACAAGAGTTTGCTCTCTTGAAAGGTGAAAGTGAAAAGATTCTGTAGTCGATAACACTAGACATAGCTGGGGAGTATATGTGGAGTGGAGAATCATACAGAAAATAGGATTATATGGCAGACTACAGACTCAGCCATGAAAACTATAGAGATCTTACCTGGTTGGTCCCCCCCAAAATGCATGCTTTTTTTAAAAATTGTGATAAATACCCCGAGCCAGTTTGGCTCAGTGGATAGAGCGCTGGTCTGCTGACCAAAGGATTCTGAATTTGATTTCAGTCAAGGGCAAGTAACTTGGTTGCAGGCTCCTCCCTGGCCTGGACCCTGGTCAGGGCTCATGCAGGAGGCAACCAATAGATGTGTTTCTCTCACATAAATGTTTCTCTCTGTCTTTCCCTCTCTCTTCCACTTACCCTAAAAAACAATAGAAAATATCCTTGGGTGCGAATTATAAAAAGGTAGGTAAATAACAAAAGAAACACTGAAGAAAAATTGAAAGTGGCTCTCAAAAGGTAGTGAGAATCAGGTGTAGGTGTCATTTCTCTTTATAGGAAGCATATTAGTTACTTGACCTTTAAAACTTTGAATATATTTTTTAGATAAAATTAAGATTAAGTTAGTAAAAATAAAGGCAGAGTAATTTAAACTATTACACAGGTTCATATTTCATGATTCCATGAAGTCAAGGGCAGGTATTACTATCCTGATTTTTCCAAGATAAGATGCTGAAATGTTAAATTCCAGAGCTGAATACATAGAGGGAAAGCTATTACTTTGGATAAGGGAAAATATATTACTTTTAGTTGGTAAAAGCAGAAGCAATTATCATTACATTAATGGGAAGTATTGGCAGAAACTCACAAATACAGAAAACACAGCAGAACTTTTAAACTCCTATGACCCCAGCTGTGAGCCAAGAACTGTGCTGGACACCAATAGCTCCAACTGAGTTGAAAATCTGGAATAAGACTGAGCAGTGCCAGCATCACTCCTAGTTGCCTGAGGGATAAGCACCCTCCTCAAGTTAATAATATAATGAAAAATGCAAATGAAGTAAACAATTGTTAGGTGCAGAGTAGCACATGGCTTAATTAACTCTACCTTGGAGGAAGTATTGAAATGGAATTTTCAGGATTGGAGTGTATATGTAGTAGAGAAAGTGTGAGATCATGAGGAAGTGAACTTGGGTTGTAAATAAATGTGAGCTGAAGACTCGCTTGTGTCATCTCTTTCCAGTATCGTTGAGGAAGATATGTGTTGCTGATTCTTTAATCCCTTACCAGTTCCACCTGGACCCATCACTTCAGAGAAGGAAAGTTTCAGACAGGTAGGTGACAGAACTTATCATCTTTGGTATGTTTGGAAATTTACTTGGATTACTATAAGAATTGTCACATCTGCCTTAATTGATTACTTTCCTCAATTCTTGCCACCATCAACAAAGATACAACCCACTCACATGGGTATGGATAGGGGGAAAGAGGAGCCGACAGGAAACTAGGTTTTAGCAACTGATGCTTGAATATCATATCTACCTCTCATCTGATAGATGACAACAGCAACACCTTTGTTAGATCCTCAACCTTCTCTTCTAATTACAAATACTTGTGGGGTTGTGATAGTTAAATTTATATGTCAACTTGACTGGACTGTGACATGCCCAGATATTTGGCTAAATATTATTCTGGGTGTGCCTATGAGGATGTTTCTGGATGAGGATAACATTTAAATAGATAGACTGAGTAAAGCAGGTTGCTCTCCCTAATGTGAATGGGCCCCATCTAATTTAATGAAGGGCTGAATAGGACAAAAAGACTGACTAAAGAAAAATTTTCTCCCTCTCTAACTGACAGTCTTCAAGCTGTGACACTGGTCTTCTTCTGTCTTCAGACTTGGACTTGGACTGACATTTACATGATCCATTCATTCTCTGTGTTTCCAGCTTGCTGATTATAGATCTCGGGATTTCTTAGCTTCCATTATCATGTGAGTTAATTTCATATTGGTTCTGATTCTCTGGAGAACTTCAACCACACAAAGATAATGATATCCCTTATTTGGATTTCTGAGAAAGGTCTTGTTTGGCACAATACCTGACCAAATGTGTGTGTGTGTGTGTGTGTGTGTGTGTGTGTGTGTGTGTGTGTGTAATGTGTATATATATGTACACATTATCTTTTCATTAAAATGATCTTGCAGGGGGGGCATGATGAAAAATCTAGAAGTATAAATGTTTATTTATTACTCTTTGGGAAAAGCAGTAGAAGATACAGGTTAGGATATGAACGTTGAGGTTAGAAAGAAACCCTGCTCCCCACATATTAGCTGTAAGATTTTGGACAAATGACCTAACTTCATCATCTCAGTTTCCTCCTATATAAAATGGAGTCAACACTTTTTTTTTTGTAAGCCTGTTTTGAGGATAAAATGTGATAGCATACACAATCTCTTACTCAGCAAATGGTGGCCATTATTGTTAGAGGTCAAATGATTACTAAAAACCACTTACTTGGTTAATGAAGATGGGATCTCAATCCAGACACCCACTTCCTATTCAGCTTGGTATCTCCCACTTTATCAACTCTCTTGTGGTTGGAGATCCATCCCTGATCTTTCTGGGTGAGAAATAATTTATCTGGTGTTGCTTGAGAGAGATTGCACATTTCTTTTACACGACCTTCCTCAATCGCATACTTTTAATGAGAAAAGGGCAGCTTCATTTGGCATGAACAGTTTCTTTCTTTCCACTGCTAAGCACTGAAGTAGAGCTGTCCCCTAAAGAGAACCTGTGATCTTATGTGTTGGGCTCTTCTTAATTAAAGCTGTGAATAGCTAATGACCAGCCCACCAGGAGTGAGAGTTGGGTGGATTGCAGGGAACAGCAAAGTCCATATGGAGCAATATGCTAGTAGCTGCACAAACTATTAAATACCAGACATTTAAGATCATTATTCATAATTGTGCACAATGATTTTTTTTGATTTGGCACTTATGTATCAGGCACACATCAACTAAATGCCTTCATCCACTTGAACAGCAATGGGGCTCTACCTTTTCAAACAGGAAGCGCCTTTCAAGGCTGCATAACCCAAGAAACCTGAACTTCTACAGGTCAGCAACAAACAAAGATAATTTGTTTCTGGATAAAACCCTGAATCTGTCATCTTGTGCAGAGTATTGCACATTTCCTGGAATGTAGGACACAGCTTATCAGAGTCCTGTGTCATTTTCGAGAGTGTGGGTGTGATATCCTGATACAATGAAGGGTAGCTCTGGCCACTATTCCATTTTTTATTATAAAAGGGTTCCCTGAGGCCCTGCATATAGGGAGATGAGTGCTGTGGAAGCATTTTAAGTAATCAGTATCTTTTCTTATTTCTTTGTTTTTATTTTATAAAAATAAATTTGTCTTTTTATATTTTAATATAATAAAGTATCTAGATCTGTGGTTTTTAATTTCCTTGGCTGGTTCGGTGTAGGGCAGGGCTTTCAGACTCCTTGAACCCTATCTTCACCCAGATACATACACACACACACACACACACATACACACACACTTTTGTATTGGTTTTAAGCAACTCGTGTTCTAAAAATGATTGATTTGGATAAGGAATAAAAACAGACTAAAGAGTGATATGTTTAGAGAGACATAAGGAGGTGTTTGGGAGAGGATATCCCCCTACCCTTGCTCTTTGGCTGGTCTAATTAAATTGGCATAAAACAGATTAATAGGAGAAAATAACACACACAAACACAATGATTCAATTTCCATGTACAGAACTATCACAGAAGTGGAACCTAAAGAAATGACCAAAGCAGACAACTTTTATACTTTTTTTAGACAAAGAAACAATGCATCCATGCAGAATTGACAGGACAAAGAAATTGAAATTTAGGCTTGGGTCCTTCATTAGTGAAGAATCCCAGCAGAGTCTGGGCTAAGGAGAGTAGTAACTTAGTAAAGAAGTACCAACGTTTGTTTACGCAAGCTTCTCAGCTTTGAATTCTCCATCCCTAGTGATCAGAATGTCTTTCTACTTCCTGGTATAGGAAGGGTGCCTTTCACATGGAGGATGGACTTTCTGCTTTTGGTGGGGGACAGAGAGAGGAAGGTTAGAGTGTTCTTCTTGCACTGGCTGTTTCTCAAGTCACTGTAATTCAAAATAATCAATAGGTCATCATGGCACATTTGAGGGCAGCCTGTCTGGAGCTCCAACAGCAGATTCTTGGAAGATGAAAGGATCCTAGAATGCACTTTCAGGACTTAGCTTCTTCAAGAATCCATTTAGAACCTCTCAGTATAGGTTCTAGGAAGAGGGGAAGAAGGAAGAAGAATTAGATGGGAAGAAGCGGAAAGAGAGGAAGAGTGATAGAGAGGGAGGAGGAAGAAGGCAGGTAGTCATAGGCAATCAGAGAAGTTCAGCACATTCTACTTATTGACCAGGCCCTCTACACCAGGCATAGTGCTGGGAACAGGCCATGCAGTAAAACGTAAACATTATAAAAACATAGAGGAGTTCACAGAATAGAAAGGAAGCCAATGTATGATCACTTGACTCTATAGAGGGATGCACAGTGGGGGACATCAGAAAAGGCTTCAAAGCGAGGAGATGTCTGAATTGGGCCTGAAGTATAAGAATAATTTCAGTGGGTAGGAGGGTGGAATATTTTTAGACCTCCTGAAAGCCTCTGGATGTATGCCAGCAGCATGCCTATGGTCATTGTTTTGGACTCCAGTTTCAATTGAAAGCATTCAACAATTATATGTTAGGCCTCTGCTCTGAGGGAGAAAAAGAGGCATCAAGAATGGCCATGATTCTTCAGGACTTAGAATCTAAGAGGCAAGACAAGTTAACAACATAGCTCAAGCAAGAGGCCAGGGCAGGAGGGAAGCAGGAGGCCAGACAGGAGCTTGAGCAGCAGATCTCTTCTGGATTCAAAGCAATAAGGGCTGGAACTGGCAGCTGAACCCAGAGAAGGGGCTACTCCCGCCTCAGTGCTCACCACCTGGGTTTTTCCTAGCCATAAGAACCTTCATTTGCGAAGGTTCTAAGAATTTTATTATTTGCTTCTTTCTCCCATTGTTTTAAACTATGATTTTGTGAATTTAAAAAAAAATGGTATTTTTCTTTTTGCTTAATCTCTGGAAAATGTAAGTATGCTAATCTAGGATAAGAAAGTCCTTCAAGCCCAGGCTACTTCTGGTTAAGTTAGCAGAAGAAATGGCAAATATTTCAAAAATACAACTGTGGTAGTTTTCTATTTTTAAAAATTCTATTTCAGCTGTGCAGGGAAGAAAAAGAGCCTTTTCCTTCTACTCCTCTGAGTTCTCAGCTGGGCTCTGTAACAAAGGGCAGATTAACAATAGAAAAGCCGACAAATCTATCCAGTGTAACTCTTAAATGACAATGAAGACGCTATGGAGTGGTTAACCATATTCTATGCTGAGTTTGATGAGGAGTGGACAGTCACAGAAAAATGTTATAAGACAAAACGATATGAGCTAAGGGTAGTATACTGGGGAAACTCAGCAAGACCTGTTCATTCTGGTTGGATTTCTCTTTGTGTACTTCCGTCTTCTGAGATAATAATGCTCCTTTCCTGGGGTAGGTGGGTGTCTGGGGACAGGTACTTCTCAGGAAAGGGCTTATGATCTGCTTCAGGAGAAAGTCAGAGTCTTTCCACGTCCTGTCATATTTGGGGATAATGTGTTCTGAACCCTGTCAGTTGCTCTTCACGTCTTCTAATATATTTTATCATAACAAACATGATTCCCTGTCTCCTCAGCCCCTGGCTCGACTTCCTTATAAGACAGGGAGATGAATCCTGATGTCACTAGGAGGGCAGTGAAGAAAGGTATAATAAGAGGTACTTGTCCCACTCAGGCACTGTCTGAGCAACTTCTAGAAATGCATGCACTGATCTGTCATCCCACACCTAGTTATTGAGAGCTGAACTCATGCAAACCTAGTCACATGAAGACAGAACAGTGGGGGGATGAAGAAGTAAAAATCTCTCCCTCATAGATCTTCCATCCCAGTTGAGGGAGATGCACTAAAACCAGGTAATTAAATAAAATATATGTCAGCTGGATACAGACAAATAATGAAGGAAAATAAAGCAGAGATGGGGAAAACAAAATGCTGAAGTTGGGGAGGGTGGCAATTTTTAACCAAGTAGCCAGGAAAGGTCTCGGTGAGAAAGCAGCATTTGAGCAACTGGCACAGATCCTGAAAACAGACCCTCATGAGGATCCTGAGAAAAATCTCCACGGATCCAGACAAACTACTTTTGCCCAGGAGAGGTATTTCTTCAGAAAAGCACCTTTTTTTGGTGCTAAAATGCTGGATATAGATAATAGAAAATTTTATCATTTTACCCAATTTTAAATATCAAATCCAGTGCCAAGAATTACATTCACAATGCTGTACAACATATCTATTTTCAGGTCTCTTTTTATCATCCCAAACAAAAACTCTGTACTCATTAAACACTTAGATATCTCCCCGTTCACCCTCACCCCAAGCTCCTGATTACTTCTAATCTACTCTCTGTGTCTATGAATTTGCCTGTTCCAGATTTTTCATATAATTGTAAAATATATCTCCTTTTATTTCTGGCGGGTTTCACTTAGCATAATGTTTTCAAGGTTTACCCATGTTGTAGCATGTGTCAGAATTTCTTTGCTTTTTATAGATGAATTATATTTCATTGTATGTATATACCACATTTTGTTACCCATTAATCTGTTGATGGACACTTGGTTGTTTCCATTTGGGACTATTGTGAATAAAGTTGCAATGAACACTGGTGTACAACTATCTGTGAAATTTCACTTTTTTCAATTATAGTTTATATCCAGAAATGGAATTGCTGAGTCATAGGGTAATTCCATGTTTAGTTTATGAGGAACCACTAAACTATTTTCCATAGCAGCTGTGCCTTATACATCCCCACCAGCAATGTATAAGGCTTCCAATTTTTCCACATCTTCACCAACAGTTGTTTAGTTTACTTGTGCTTTCTTCATGTGCGTTTCTCTTTTATTCTAGTGGGTATAAAATGGTATCCCAATGTGGTATGGATTTTCATTTCCTAGATGACTAATAATGTTGAGCATCTTCCCGTGTGCTTATTGGCCAGTTGTAATCTGGAGAAAGTCCTTTGCCCATTTTTCAGTTGTGTTGCTTGTCTTTTTATTGTTGAATTTTAGGAGTTGTTTATATGTTCTGCATATTAAATTTTCATTGGATATATGATTTGCAAATATTCTCTGTTTGGAGAGATCTTTTTAATAAAAACCATATTACAAAATGTTAAGGAGTGAGGCAAAATGAAGTGAAGAGAGTGGAGAGCAAACTACTTTTTGAGAAATTAGGTGGTAGAGGAAAGGCAGTATATAAGAATGGTTCAATTTATAAAGCTTTGGTATGGTTAAGCATCGAAGGCAGAAAGAAAGGAAGAAGACAGTGAAAAGTGATGAATTTAGTAAGGGGTAATTGTTAAAGGGGGGAGGTTTCCAGAGAAGGGAATGGGCACAAGGATATAGAAGGATACAGCTAGAAGTATGAGCCTTGCAAAGGAGTGACAGTAGAGAGTAACCACATTTTCCTGATTTAAAAAAGGAAAGTGACTAGGTGGGGCTCCACATCCTTTCTACTATCTTCATGAATGTGGAAAGTTAATTTAAAATAAATCAAGTCAATGTCACCTAGAATTTATCATTTCTCCCCCATAAGTTCAATATGCTTAATGAAGAGTTATTTCTCTTTAAAAGAGCCTCCAAGAAAGGCATAAAGCCTGTGCCTGTACATTATAAGCATGCAATCAAATGTCTTCCAAAAGTCTCCCGTGGCTCAGTGTTAATGGTGGTGATGACGGAACATTAATTTGATAAGCATATTCCTATAATTGTGTGTGCTTGTTCAGGCTATACTCAAGTTTGTGTGCTGAATATCCAAGACACAGAGAAAAAAAGCACTTGGCCATTGTCCCGGGAAAATCAGCCTCCTATTGCCTCAGCTCTTGCTCCTCTTCAAGTCCAAGTCATTGTCACTATCTTAAAAGACCCAGGAAGTCCCACAGAAACCAATTTATCTTGGTTAACTGACGTTTATACCAGTAAAGACTCATTTGGACACAAAACACTTTGTTTTATGTTTGCAACCATTAACCTCCCAAAGATTAGAATTCAAGAAAATACATTTTGGAAAATGCTCACCAGGATGGGCAATTCCTCTTCTAGAAGGTTTCACTGGTCATCATTTTCATCTCACAAATCTCAGAAGAAAAGCTGCTTCAGCTCTGACAAAGTTTTCTTTCCTCCCTCTGACTTTCCTTTGCTCTGTACTTTTCTCCTGGAAGCATTTAGAGTAGTATTTCCATGAATGGCATTCTACAGAATTGAATCTCATACTGAAATACTATATATATATATATATATATATATATATATATATATATATATATATAGTCACAGGTACACACATGCACATAAAGACCCACATATTATTGTTATTATTATTGGTTCCATTTCTTTCTACTCTTCCAATTTCTGACACATCTATGGAGGTTTTCATGGGCACCATTCCATCACATGGGGTTCTTAAACAGAGAAAACTCAGTGGGGATGTGGAAATGTGCCCCAGGGATGTGGTTAAGACTGCAAATTGAGCCCCATATGAACACACAGTCTAACAACAAGGTGGTATGGCAGCAGGCTCTGAGTCTGCCTGTGTGTACTTATAAAGAGAAAGGGGCAGTTGGTATATAATGAGCTGGATTGATAAGTCTATAGATTTTTTTTCCTGCCACTGTAATTTATGAGCCTCTACTATAATTATTAAGTGATTCCATAAACATTATTACCATGTATAAAACATATGTGATAGCATCAGGTAGACACCATAAAACAACAGAATGTCAACAAGCATAAATGTTATTGTGTATTGCAAAGCATAGCACAAAACATGACGTGGTGCTTTTTCTTTCAAAGGATGCCAGCAAGTATAAAACATAAGAGTCACATCAGATAAACAACCAGACAAGGAACAATACATCAGGAAAAAAGAAACTGTACAAAACAGGAACCCAAATTCCAATTTTAAAGGGAACATATTGAGTTTTGTTTCGTTCTGAGTCAGAATGAAAATATTATTTAGGTGTGAAAATCAGAATTTAGTCTAAGAAGGAAGTATATTTGATGGCAAAAAAAAAAAACATTTAGTTGATATAGATATAGGACAGGGAGAATCGGGTCAATGAGAAATGGCAGGCATCTATTGGAGCAGTGATTTTCAAGCTTTTGCATCTCATAGCACACATAAACTAATTACTAAAATTCTGAGGCACACCAAAAGAATAGATCCAATTTTGATTCATTCACATAGGATGGCTATTTTTGTGTGGGCTATTGTGATTTTTGTATTTGACAACCTAAGGGAAAAGGTCAGTGCCCCTGACTAAATAGTCAAGTATTACAAGTTTTAATTTTTTATTTCTTTGTGTGGCACACCAGTTGAAAATCATTGTATTAGAGAACAAGGTATGGATCCCATTACTGTCACCGTAGTTGACCTCTCTAAGGGTCAAGGTAAATGAAAATGAAAGAAGAGTGTAATCTCATTAAGGAAGCAAGATATAGAAAACAAAGACATGTACTTCGGTGGTCAAATATAGAACTGATTGAAAATCAAGCAATCAGAACTTGAGAAGCCAATGTTTTGGGGAATACATTTTGACTTGTGCTGGGTAGTGAGAAGAAATACAGACTGGACATAGGAGACCTGAGTTTTAAACCACTCAGGGTACATTAACTCCTGTAGTAATCTACTCCAAATATGAGTGGATTAGCATAATAAAAGTTTATTTCTCATTCATATCACAGATCAACATGGTCAGCAGTGAGCTCAGCATCACCAGAGCACTCAGGTACCTGAGTTCCTTGCTCCTACTGAAGCCACAACTCCTATGGTCTCACAGTATTCTGACAAAATGAGAAACAAAAGAGAATGTGAAGGATTTCACATGAGGCTTTGTGGACCTGGTACCTGGAAGTTGCATATATTACTTCCACCATCATTTCACTGGCCAGAACCCCATCATATGGTCTCACCTATTTGCAAGAGAAGCTGGGACATGTAGTCTTCATATGTGTCAAGGAGGAAAATGATGTGGGTTCATTTGCCACATACACACACAAGTGAAACTCTCTTGTCTCACTTTTGTAATCAGTGGTTGGGTCTCAAATCAAAGAGAATTGGGTTTATAGGCAGATTCTCCCATTGATTAGCTATTTGGGCCATCTACATAAACTTCTTGAGTCTCATTTTTTCTTGTGTTTAAATTGGATAGAGTATTAGTGAAAATTAAGCAATTTGAATTATATGAAGAATTTAGCAGAATTTCTGGTATAGAATAAGCTCTCATTAAAAGTTACCTATATTGTAAGATTTATTTCAGGTCTAAAGTTTAAGATTTTATTTTTATTAAAGTAGTTATTGGCAAGGCACCACATAGCCATTGTCATCAGAGAAGAAATAAATCCAGGGTTGGCAAACATTTAACATCTGTGTCACCACTCTCCTCTCCCATAAACAGGGTAGCCATTGCTAATCAATAGCCATGCTTTCCCCTTTAAGTTGGATAACTCCTCATAATCCTTATCAACTTGGCACTAGATATGGCATGAATGATGCAAACCATCTATCACTATGAAGGTAACCTTTATCCTAGTAAGAAATGTGATCAAAAGCTCTGGGACAGATTGCACCACATGGATAATAGGTTTACATATAAGTAAGATTTGGATTTCTAAACTGAATTTAGCACTGCCCAGAGTGGAGAAGAATGTGACATAATATCTAGTTGTATAAAGTCCAGCCAGGGTGCATGGTAAGCCTTCAAAGAGAAAACAGAATGAGGGTGACTGAAGCAGATAAAGGGTTTTAATGATCTATTGAATCCCCAAATCAGAAGCTAAATGAAATAAAATCAGGGTTGATGAACAGTTATTTGATTTGAGTAGTCAGAGGTTTTCAAGTAGATCTCTGAGTGCTATTTGTAGGCTGTCACTAGCTCAGGAACCCAAGTAGGAGAGGTGCTGCAATTGCATGTGTTTGCACAAAAGGCAGGTTGAATTCCATTCCCTAGGAGGATAGCCAAAATACAAAGTAAAGAAATTGGCTCATGCTTAGGCAGAAGTTGATGATCAAGGAAAAAAAAATTAATAATAAAGAATCATAAAAAGTATGCTTAAAACTGTCTGGAGAGAACCCCAGAGACCAAAGGTCTATTTCATAATAGCAGCAGAAAAAAAAAGGGGAAAAATCCCAAAGAGAAAATCTGCAGGGGCACAGCTGAGTGACAAGAAGTCAGAGGAAATTAATAAGAGGCTAGATACAGTCCTCACAAACCTAAGACTCTGAGTACAGGGAGGAAAATTGCAAACTTTCTGCAAGTTGGAAATGGTGCAGAGAACCCGTGAAAATTAGGGCAAGTAATCTTAACTGAACTTTGCAAAGTGAGGGATAGAAATTCCATTTTAGATTAGGACAGGCCTGCAACCGAGCAGTCTGTGAGTCACAGGCAGAAGAGTCCCATGTATAGTGGCTTTATTCGGCCTTGATGTTTCATCTCTAGTTCTTCCTTTAACCCTAAAATCTTTTTTTCCACTTGAGTAATCCTTATGGACTGCCACCCTGTTCTCTTCCATGCTCCTCAATGCCAGAAGTCAGACAGCCCAGGGTTCAAATCTTAACTCTAGTGCTTAATTGCTCCTTACAATCACTGTTTCCTCCCTTGCTAAGAGGAAATAATAATAAGTCTCTCTCAGGCTATTAGGAGAACAAAATAGGAAAAGACACACGCAGTCTCTAGCACTGTGTCTCATACTAAGAGATTCTTAATAACAATTAGCTATTGTTATTTTTTAAAATTCCCCTTTACAGTTCTATAGATCAGTGCCCTAATTTATTTTTTATTTTATTTTATTTTTTTTTTGCTTTGCACAGCATAAAACAAATAAATTGGAAAGTCTGTTTCTGACCCTGAGAGAATAGAAAAAAATCCACACTAACCCTCCCAACCTAAGTAACTAGGCAATTGGACAAAATATGTAAATAATTGCTTTCCAACATTGGACCACAGGATTGTGATGCTTGATAAAGGAAAACAACAGAGGTGAGACATCACTACAGAAGCTGCAGATATCAAGAGAATAAAAGCCTAATCAGGGAGCATTTTAGATAAATTTATGCCCATAAAGTTGACATACTAGATAAAATGGATACATTCTTTGAAAGACACAGATTACAAAACAGACTTAAGAAGAAATAGAAATTTTTAATAATCCTATATCAATTGCATTTATTTATAAAACTTTTCTCCAAAAAAAATCTATATAAATATGTAAATGTTCGTTTGTTCAAAATCTCAAGTCTCCAAAAGTTCTTCACCGATTGCTTTGAAATTTTGACACAACATTGCATTCGAATATGTGCGTGTTTTTATATACCTGCATTATATAGATGTCACACCTGTGACAGGTAAAAACATGCTTTTTTTGAAAAACAGTGCCATCTGTTGGATGTAAAAGCAACACACGCTATGAACTTAACAATATTATTCAGTCTAACATTCAAAGCCAGGCAGTCACATACAAGTCCATCGACACTGTTGTGGAAGCAGATGAAGTGGTTAATTATCCAACAGAATTTTGGAATTCACTCAATCTGTCAGGGATGGAATTCAATCAGCATGCCAATTATCATGTTGCAAAATATGAACCAGCTGGGGGCTGGGCCTCTGGCCGTGGCTGGGTTGGTGCTCGGGTCGCAGGCAACTGCAGCAGTCCTCCCTACACTGGCGGCCAAGGGCTTGCAGGGAGTGTGGCAGGTGAGAGCAGGGGAGCTTCCTAGGCTCCTTTTTCCTCCAGCTTTTAGGCGCTCAGCAAGGGCCCCTGCCAGCAGGAGTCGGGAGCCACTGGTAGGGAGTGGGGTGCAAGCTGGCGCTAGGGGGTGCTCGTGTGCAAGGCCAGACCAGCCAGGCAGGGCAGGGGCGGCAATGTGCCAGAGGCAGCTGGCAGGGAGGGCGCATTGTATACCCACAAGCATTGTGCAATTAAACATATTAAAAACATGCACTTTCTCTTTTCTTTCTTTTCCATTTAACCAGACTGAGCCATAGCAATGCGTGGCCGGGTACAGCTAGTAAACAAATAAAACTGAGACCTTGAAGTCTTCATTGATAAAGTCTACCAATCATTTAAGGCAAATATAACATCAATCCTAGGACATTATAAGAAAGAAAAACTACAGAATAGTATTCTTTATGAACATAGATGAAAAAATTCCTCAACAAAGTATTAACATCAAAGCTTGTTATATAAAAGTAATAACTCACAATCATCATGTAGGAATGCAAGTTTGGTTCCTTTTCTTCTAAGAACATTAGTAGTATTGTAGTAGGGCCCACATATATGACCTCATTTTTACTTAATTACCTCTTAAAGACCTCATCTTCAAACATGATCAGATTCTAAGGTGCTGGGGATTAGCAACTCAATATATGAACTTAGAGGGAGCCAATTCAGTCCATACAATGACCACTGATTCTGTATGCCTTTGTTCTACAGTGCAACCAATCCAAACCCTATCCAGTTTCAAAGACCATGTTAGCCACTACCTCTGTCTTATAGTTTTTCCATATGGGCAAACCAGATATGCTCACTCACTATTCTGAGCCTCTGTACCATTTGGTTTGTACATCTGTCAGTATATGAATCATAGTCATTATGCATTAGAGCTACTAGGGAGCTTTTTTTTTCTCTCCTCTCCAATATTATAAATCTCTGCAGCTGGAGAACATGTTATTTTCATTATTGTGACTCCCTTGACTACCAGCATTTTTCCGTTGCAAAAAAATAAATAAATAAAACAACAAAAACAAACAAACAAAAACACTTGTGGTTAGATATGGTACTTCTTAGGGGCCTTCAAGATAGAACTTTATGAGCCCAGAAACTTCGTCTAGCCTCCCTTCTCACCTCCTGGTTTACATCATTAGTTCACTTACAGTACTGATTCTAAATCAAGTACAGCATCTTGATAAGTGTAGTGATATTTTGGGGTTTTTTTTAGCCTACACTTTCATTGTGAGAGAGCATGAGGAATATGAGATGTCGGTGCAGGGAAGAAGGTAAAAGGAATATAAGTATTTATTGAAGACATTATAGGACAGACCTTCCAGAACCTTTTTGTTTATTTGATCCTTATAGCAATGCTGTATTTTCTACATTTTACAAAAGAGAAACCTGAGGCTCAGAGAAATTAAGTGACATGTATTTCTTGGTAGTTAGTGACACAATCAAAATTCTAATGCAGAACCAGCCTGTCTCAAGTTCTTGTCCACAACCTCTTTCAACCATGCCCCACTCAATTGTAGCTGGGTAGATCTGATCATAACACAGTATATGGTGTTTATGGGGTGGGAGGCACTGTTCCAAGTACCTTGAGTACAATAATTCATTTAATCTGAACAACAACTCAGTGAGGTAGGCCCTATATTTTATCACCATTTTGCATATGAGGAAACTAAGGCACAGAGATGTTAAGTAACTTGCCCAATACCACTAACAAGTAAAAAGTCCAGAACTTGATCCAATCTGACTAAATCCAGAGTTGTAGCCCTAAACTACTCTATCGTATGGTATCATGTCATGAGTTGTCAACTTCATTCATGTCCCAGTTCACCCTAGTTTCACATTCCTACATGCAATTCCTGGTTAACAGCCACTCTGGAGACCAGCCAGACATAGACCCACAAGTCAGTTAATCCCTTCGCAGTTCATATTTCTTACTCAAACTTTTCATAGTTCAGGTAACTACTAAAATAATGGATACCAGACTCTCACTTTTTACCCTTTGAAAAATACACATTTCCCAGTCCACATGCCAGTGCACAGACCATCTCAGCACAAGCTGGGATGAGAATTGGCTTTCTTTCTTTCTTTTTAATAAAAAGTTAGTTTCATATATCCAGTTGATGTCCATCTCTTGCTTTTAGTTTTTGACTTTACTTTTTTTGAATTGGGAAAATACAAATTGGAATTTTTGTCTCAAAGCATATCAACTGTTTACACAGCCTTTCTGAAGACACTTTTCCCAGTTGCTGCTAACAGGCAAGAATGTTTTCTTCAAATTTTTTACCTGTTGTGAGTCCCTTCTCCCTTCTATTTGTTAACTTTGAAGAGGAAAATTGCATTTTACCAGGAAGCAATGGAAAATGGGCTCTAAGCACGATGTCTCCTCTTCTGGTTTACATGGCTAAGAGGAGAATTTTTTAAAGACTCCCTTTGCTCATTTTCCCTCTATGGAGATGACATAATTGATCTAATTGGTAAATTTGGAAAGAATAGCTGGGTCAAATTCTGTTCCTCTTTCATGTCACCTTGAACTGCTTTCATGGGTAAGAGAAGGAGCTAATCTAAAAGTTGTGCACTGGTTCATACCTCCAAAGGCATTCTCCCCACAGGACTTCAAACTGACTTTAGATTTAATAATCCCATCTATTAAAAGAGTAATATGCAAATTAACCATCACTCCCTCACTCCATCACAAAGATGGCAGTGGCTATGGAGCTGGAGCAAGCAGGAGGCTTGGGTTGCTCTGGTGATGGAGGAAGCCAAGGAAGCACTGGAAGCCTGACCAAAGTTACAAAGTTTCTATTATAGAAGATAAATAAATCCCAGATACCTGCTTCCAGCCCACAGGCATGGCCAGCCTGAAAATGGCCCTCAGCCCCTCACCCAGGCTGACCAGGCACCCAGTGGGTACCCCCACCCTGAAGGGAATGACCAGCCTGCAAACAACCATCAGCCCCTCACCCATGCTGGCAAGGCACCAGCAGGACCCCCACCCTGATCCAGGACACCCTTCAGGGCAAATCAGCTGGCCCCCACTCATGCACCAGGCCTCTATCCTATATAATAAAAGGATAATATGTGAATTGACCCTAACAGCAGAACAACTGGGAATGACTGGTCACTATGACAAACGCTGACCACCAGGGGGCAGATGCTCAATGCAGGAGCTTCCCCCTGGTCGTCAGTGTGCTCCTATAGCTGGGAGCTCTGCTCAGCCACAAGCCAGGCTGCCAGCACAGCAGTGGTGGTGGGAGACTCTCCCACATCCTCAACAGTGCTAAGGATGTCCAACTGCAGCTTAGGCCTGTTCCCCACTGGCAAGTGGACATCTCCCAAGGGCTCCCAGGCTGCCAGAGGGATGTCTGACTGCCAGCTTAGGCCCAATCCCCTGGGGAGCGGGCCTAAGCCAGCAGGTGGACATCCTCTGAGGGATCCCAGGCTGTGAGAGGGCACAGGCCCAGCTGAGGGACGCCCCCCTCCTCCCCCACCCCCCGCCGAGTGCAAAAATTTTTGTGCACTGGGCCTCTAGTAACATAATAAGAAGTATGTAATTATTTCTTCTTCTTGGGAAAAAGTTCTTCAGGCCTGAGGAACTCCAGGACTGGAATCAGTGGTAGTGGACATGGCTTCATAAACCAAAATGTCTGCTCACACGATTTCATGGAGGCCAAAGTACTGAGAACAGTTCACAGCTACTGAAGCTGCCACCACCCAACCATTGCTAAGAAGGTACAAAAATCTCAAGTCACTTTCTCTGACCATGAAGCCCATATGAATACCCATGCTTATGTCCCATACATGGAAAATGCAGATGCAAAATTAAGCTCTTGTGGGACCATTTCTACCCATCATGTTTAAGTTCAAGGATAGTGACTGTGGGACAACTGGATTTAGCTAGTTGACACCCTGGTGAGGCTAAAACTTCTCAAAGACCATTACATTTCTGGTACCATCTTTGCCAATACTAATTGAGGAAATGCAGAAGGTCTGCAATATGTTGGGTTTTCTTTTCTATTCAAGTTTTGAACAATTTTAGAAAATAAGAGTTAGAGAATGAAAATACTGACAGAGACTAAGTTGGAGTGAACAGCCAGTTCTGGAAGCCAAGTAAACTTAAGCAACTATTGAATTTCAGAATTAAACAGAGTTATCTACCTGGTCACATCAGTGCTGGGCTAGCAGGCTGCTCTGTCCCCTGTCCTGTAGAAGCAGCAGAGAAGCCTCACTAAAAATGTTCCTTGCAGGTAGCTCCCCTCCAGAAGAAGAGCAAGAGCTAGGATGAGCAATGCTCAATTGCTATTCTTTCTCAATGTAAAGGTGCAAAATCAGAGAAAAATTCACTGCCCCATAGGAACCAAGAGTGGGAAAATGGTGTTTCTATCTACCAAAGTCCAGTAAAGCCTAATTTCAATTTCTTTATTTCCCATTTCAGCTCTATCTATAAAGCATTTTATTGTGAGTTATTCCCAGGAGCTTGCTTCTTACATTTTAGTTTTTTTGCAACTCCTCTGATTTTACACTACAGGGATTCAGCACCAGGACTGTTGCAAGATGAGGTCTTGCCTTTGCATGGCTTAACTCAAACAACATGTACATCATTTTCTGTTGTTAACACTTCAGTGTAGACAATTTCAGATTCCAATGTCAAAAAAACATGACGTTCTCCTATTCATTGGTTGGGCAACCACAATTTTTTAAATAGCCTTCAAGTCCAGAGATATGCATAACTAAGCAAGAACATCACTTTTGTCATTCGTCAGCAGAGAGGAGTTTCAAATCATCTTGTTTCCCCTCCCATACATCTATATCTCCCAGGTTTTTCCACATGTACTCATCTCTCCTTCAGTAATCATATATTCTCCTACCTTCTCAACCTTACAAGTTTCATCCACAACAAGTAGATTTATTCTATTTTTAATATATGTACTTTCAGTTTTGATAAGATAAAATAAGCTATAGATTTTTTAAAAATGCAATTGATATAGTGAGCTTATTCTCAGTGGAGTGTGTCTGCAGAGCTGTGAAACAATGGAGTGATGAGTTAGTGACAAGTAGGACCATTAGTTGATGTCCACTTGGAACCCTCACCCATCACACATGATACCTGCCATGGTATTTGCTGAGCTGATTTTCTAACATTGTAAAGATTAACCAATTTGAGTGCTTAAGTTTTATTCCTAAATTGTTGTGGAGTTGGGTTTTTTCCCCATCAGTGGGGCTTCGGGAGAAGATGAATGCATAAAAGTTTGAATTTCATAAAGCATGCCAATTTTCCTCAAGTTATGAGAGATTTTGAAAGGATATTTTTAAAAACTTTTTTACAAGATATTATTAACTCTCAGTAAATGTTTACCTTTAATTTTAACCTGAAACTAAGTTTGAGAAGTTGTAGTCCACATGGATTTTGTTTTTACAAAACTCATCAAGAAGGCTTACAGAAGTCTGTGCTGATTTAAAAAAAAAAATCAAATGATGAAATTGCTACTTCAACTCTGAGAAAGTCTGGAGTATTTTCTTTATTATGGCCCCATTTACTGACAAATCTCCAATTGTGTAAAATCTAATTTAAGTAAATGCAGAATTTGTTACATGTCCTAAACCTTAAAAAGGAAGATAAAGGAAGAAAGGAGAGAGAAAGGAAGAAAAGGGAGCGAAGAAAAGGGCAAAAAAGTGAATGGAAGAGAAAAAAGAATGAGAGAAAGAAAGTGTGGAAGAAGGTTTATGGCAAGTATGTCAAACTCATGGCCCACGGGCTGCATGCCTTCTTTATTTGATCCATGTTAGCCTTTGAGTTTGCTTGCTCTAGACTACTCACTCTCTGAACAGCATTCACAACAAATTACACTTAACTTAAAAAACCTAGGGTTACAGACAATGACTGCTCAGCAGTAGGAAATTCATGTATCATTTAAGGCAGCACTCCGATGCATCTGCACATGCCCAACCCCCAGCTGACCCTTAAAGTATGTGGGTTTGAACTCTGCGGGTCAAATACAAATAATTCGTGAATAAACGGACATGCACAGCTCAAAACCATGTTGTTCAAGGGTCAACTGTATTAGAATAAGGTTAGAGCAGGTCACTGAGCTGGAGTTCTTTGTAAATGCCTAGATGATATCTCATAGTTAGGTGGCCTCTCCATAGAGGATCAGTCTAGACATCACCAACCATCAAAGTGCTTCCCTCTCCATCTCCCTACCTTCTCTGTTGAACCCTCACCTCTGCCCTCCTTCACCCCCAAGGAAAACAAGTACACATTAGACCTTATAGCCTCCACCTGCCTCTCTGATGCTCTCCAGGCCTTTGTTTTTCTTTCAATGACCCCCTAATACATTTCACAACTCCCTTATGACAGGCTTGGAGGTCATTCAGGAAAGGATTCTTTTCAATGAGACCTTGGATTGTCTTGCTCCACCAGGGGCCTTCTGCATGTCACCTGCAGGAGTAGGCCTAGTGCAGTGGAATCAGCTCAGCCACAGAGAGATTTGAGCTCAAATCCTAGCTCTTGATTTTACTAGCTGGACAACCGGTCCACACTGCAGTCAGAGTTTTCTCTCCAAGATGCAATTTTGACCTGGTTCCTGCCCTCCTTAGAACTCTTTAGTGGCTCACGATTACTTGCTGCACAAAGGCCAAATCTTCATTCTGGCTTGCAGGCTCTGAAGATTCTGGAACCCTACTCCTCCTTGAGCTTCTTCTTATACCATTCTCTCCTTGACATGGCTAACCTCTGCTCTATATCTTCATCCATGCTTATATTCCCTCTGCCTATGACACCTTTCCCTCTCCCTTCACATGGTCATTTTTGCTGTTTATATCTGTATTTCCTTGGCTTAGGTGTGACTTCCTCCTGGACTCTTCTCTCGTGCCCAACTCTGGGTCATGTGCCTTCTCCCCATGAGCTTCCAATGCACCCTGCACTGTCTTCACCAATGGCTCACCACTCTGTATTATAATTGCCTACTTACATATTTGTATCCCTCCATAGATTCTAAGTCCCATAGGGCTGGATCAAGTTTATCTTTCTTATTTTATAACCAATACCTGCACTTAGTAGGTACTCAATAAACAGAAACTCTCTGGTTATTATCATCACTGTAGGGTTGGGTTAAGTGGGCCACTTTGGATGACGCTGAAAACCTAGCAACAACTTCTATCAGAAAAATCAAACAGACAGACTTGCAAAGGCAACATTTTCTTAAGTCAGGGTTCCCTCGAGGTCTGCATGGAAGTGATTTTAGCTAGTGATCAGGGACAATGGCCTGAACCCAGAGTCAGTGCTTCCCAGCTTCCTGTGCATTACAATCACCTGGGAGAGCTTCAAAACTTACTGATACTTAGGTCTTACCTGCAGAGGTTCCTGTTTAATTGTTCTGGTGTGCAGCCTGGGATGAGAATCTTTTCAATCTCTCCAGGTCTATTAGTTCCCTGGGACTGCCACAACAAATTACCACAAATTTGGTACTTTAAAGGGACAGAAATGTATTCTCTCAGAGTTCTGGAGGCCAGACATCTGAAATTAAATTGTGGGAGGTACTAGGGTGGAATCTTTCCTTATCTCTCAGGCTTCTGCTGGGTATAATGTTCCTTGGTATCTTGGCTGGTGGCCCTATCACTCACATCTCTGCCTCCATCATCACATCACCTTCTCTGTGTGCCTGTTCTCCTCCACGTGGCTCTTAAAAGGACACTTGGCATTGGATTTAGGGACCACTTGGATAACCCAGCATGATCTACGTCAAGACCTTAACTTAATTGCATCTGCAAAGTCTTTGGTCCAAGTCAGGTCATATTCACAGGTTCTAGGAATGAGGATATGGACTTATCTTTCAGAGGGACCAACATTCAACTCCAAACACCAGTAATTTGGATTTACAGCCACTCTCTAAATAACCTGCATACACTTATAGGTGAGCTCACAGCGCTGTGCCTAAGCTTGAGTGGGAATGGATCACGTCATTAGTCGGATGAGAATGATCATTTTTGGGGCATTTCTTACCATGAAGAAAGAGGAATAAAAGGTTAAGGATGAATGGTGAAGAAGTGCCAGGAAAGTGAAAAAGAGGAAATGCAAAGCATAGATTTGATAGCTAACTTCTCTCTGTTCTTTGTTCTTCAGTATTCTCTCCTTCAGAATTATTTTTCTTTCTATACTTGAATCTCTAATACCAAGACTTTCCTTTCTTGTTTTTCTTTCCTCTTAGTTGAAGCATTCTGCCTTAGACTGAATATGTAGTCCTGTCATCTACATATTGTTTCACTGACAACCATGCCCTTTATTTGGGTCAGACTTTTAGGCAAAGCCATGGAAAGGTTTTGGGTGTTTTTTGAGTGATTAAGATATTCATAATTATGATCAAGGAAAGTCTGCTCCTCTTTGAGATTGGTTGAAGGCAGAAAGTCAGGTGTATCTCTATATTTCACTGAAACCAGACCTGCCTCCTGCTGAGTTTGAATCTTTTAAACACTAAAAAATGGAGAAAGACATGAAATGTGTAATTCTCATGAAATCAGAGCTCCTTCCTGCTTCTCTGTTCGCTGTTTACTTTTCGAAAGTCATTTTACTTTTAGCTCTTATCAGATAAAACTTTGAAAGTGTAACAGCGATTATCACATTCTGGAAAGAGATCAAGAGGGTGGGGACAGAATGCCTGGTTGCCTTTAGATTGTTCCTCCTTGCATCTTTTGGGAACCAAACATCATTAGGAGTTCTAATAATTGCAGCACAAACAGTACTTTCATGATAGCCCTTCAGCAACCTCCTTGATGGGAACTGTCTCGTCCTTGCTTAGAATAACAGAATAATGTGAATTTCGAATGAGGCGGCAAGAATGTGGGTTTTGTTTGGGCTGAAAAAAATAGACGCTGTTTTTTGTTTTTTGTTTTGTTTTTTGTTTTTGTGGGTGTTTGTTTTGTTTGTTTTGTTTTTTTAGCGGAGGAATGAAAGACTGTTGGATGCTGTTTACATAAGAAGTAGGAGGGAGAATATACTCATGAATGCATTCTGCAGTCTGTCCAGCATGTGGGCTAATACCCCCTGACTGCTGGCACCAAATCGCTTTTGCTATTTTTTTTTTTTTTAGAGAGAAAAAGAAAATATCCATTCTGCCTATTTTAACTTTATTGTCTCATTCTTATTCTAATCCCCCAATAAAAAGGGCAAAGTCCTTTCTGCTGATTCAAGACTTTTTGCAATTTGGAGAAAAACCCCATTCCCCTCCTTCCCATTTCTGATGAGATGATGAGCAATCCTCATAGACTAATTTAGGTAACTTTTCAGGTGTTCTTACTGAAATGAGAATTGCCAAAGAAATGCGGAAAATGCTAGCACTTATCAGAAATGCAAATGTGGCATTTGTTCAGCTTAATGTGCATACCCTTGCCCAGGCAACAACAGAAGAGACAATTAGAATGCAGTCATGGTTCCAAAAATTCACCCTTTCTTCCAACTAATATGACATTCTTTCAAAAAGAAAAGAGAAAAGGGGGAGATATATGTGGTTTTGCTTCAGTTATCAACACAAAAGTGCCAATTGGGTATGAGTTTTATTTTAACTAAAAATAAAAAATCTGTTATTGTGCAAGTATCGTCAGAACAAAGTAGCAATAAAGGAGTTTTATGCCTGCACTACCTTCATTATGGCTGGGTTTTAAGAGCAGTGGAACACAGGTCACCCCATGTTAGGAGTGACTGTGGGTGTTAATTTCCACGGCAGACTGCTATGTTTATTGCCCATCATTTTTTCAATGATTTTATGCCATCTTTTGGGAGAATAAAATAACTCTGTAGCAGGCATGCATGTAAATAAATTAAGCATTAAGAACCAGTAACTTGTAATCATCTTTCTTTGAGAATGTACTAAAATAGTTGCAATCAGTGAAATGGACGAGAAATTGCATTAAATTGCCTTTGCCCATTACAAAGCATTCCAGCTAAAACAAGACTCAGGGTGTCAGGGATGTCTGAAGGGAGAGAAGAATGCAGTTGTCTTCTGGGTGTGTTTTGGACTACAAAAGCATGCTGGGCAAATAATGTATGGGTCACTTAACCTTCCCAAGTGAAAGTATCTATTATTGATGAACAAACAACAATGAATGAACTCTTCAGCCATGTATTACCATTTGCCTCATTTAAGCATCCGAGTCTCCTAGGCCTGAGAACCATGGCAAATATAAAACCAATTGTGCCCTTGTATCATAATGCCTCTTTCCACAATGACCATTTTAATTATTCAGAAGTTCCTTTTAAAAATTAAGATTGATTGGGAATAAGAGGAAAGAGTTTGATGCAGAGATGTGGAATTTTTTTTCTTTTTTAGAAGGAAAAATGGAAACTGGGTATTATAGGAAAGCATTTTTTTCACTTTTACAGAATTCAAGGTTGGACCTCGATAGTGTAGATTGTCTAGCTAGCATCTTTTCCAAAGTAAAAAATATGATGCCCTTTCAACTTTTTCCAATTTTTAGTTGAATAGGGATAAATTTGACCTCTCTGGGATGTGTGCTTTAGTTAAGAGATATCTTGAGCCGATCATCTTGATTTCTAATGCATGCGAGCCACTTTATTTGGGGGAAAATCTCAAAGCAGAAGAAAGAGTATATGTTTCAATCACTGCCAGACTGTGATTCAAATTCTGAACAAGCTTTTTGTCTTTAGGTTTTTGTGGTATATCTTTTTTTATCCTTTTTTTTTTCTTAGAGATAAATTGAACGTATTACACTCACGTCATGCTAATCTTCTGGTACAATGTCTAGCATAGTATTTGCACAATTGATGGATGCTGAAGATGGTAGTCTCATAATTCAGGAAACTGTCAGTCAAACTGCTGTTCTTGAAACAGTGCGGCTGACATACAGCTAATGTTTACTGAGCTTCTATGATAGATTTTTCATGTATTTCATCTCATTTATTTCTTATAACATTCAAGGTATTTTGCATAATTCCCATTCTGTAGTCGGACAAAATGAAGTTTAGGAAGTGGATGAGTTGTTTAGAGACAGAGTAACTACCAGTTGCTATGCTGCAACTTGAATCCAGGTCTTCTCATTTCAGACTGGGACCCTCTCTCCCACTAGCATTTCCCTCACCATGTGTGTCAGCAAAGTTAGGAGGGCTGAACATAAGATTTGAAAAATGAAGCCTTATTTACGGCTGACACTATGATTTGCTCAGTAATTTATGATATCAGTCAGAGGATGTAGATTTCTTTGGATACAAATAACAGAAATCCAAATTGCACTGGAGAATTGTGAAGAATCCAAAAGAGATTTTTATACAAAAAGGAATATTGTGTAGAATCCAAAAAGGAGAATTTGTTGACCCCCAAAATGAAAGAGTTCAGGAGAAGCTGGTTGCAGGCAGAGGTGGATTCAGGGACTCAAGCAAGTTCAATGGCTCTTGGCTATGTTTCCTCCCTCTTGACCATTGGCTCCACTTCTTGCAGATTCTCCTCCACCTGGTGGCAACATGGCTGCCAACATGTCCAAGATAATAGCTTCATAATGGAAGTAAATAGCCTCTGTTCCCAACAGAAAAAAGTTTCCAGTATAAAGTCTCATTCAGCACTTTGGGTCACATGCCCTTCTCTGAACCAAGCACTCTAAACAGGCTAGCTGGCCAGCACAGGGTCATACACATACTCCTGGAATTAGTGGTAGACTTCAGTTGGCCCAAATAAGATAAGTGGAGATGGTAGAGGGAACGTCCAAGGAAAGTTTCTAAAATTAATGGTAGTGAATCAAATGATTGTTACTCTCTTGGAAAAAAACCTGAGAACCAAGTCTCTCATCGACAAGCTATGTGATCTTAACCATTCCAGTATCTGTTAAGAATTAGGGTTCTGGTGCCAGACAGACTAGATGAATTCTGGCTCTACCATTTTTTTAGCTGTGTGACTGAGCAGGATACATTATCTCTCTATACCTCTGTTTTCTCATCTGGAAAATGACACAACTCATAATTTTAAGGAAAAGACTAAATGTATGTAGTATATATACATAGTGTTAGAAAAAGGATTGGCATTTAGTAAGTGCTCATTAAATATTATCTGCTGGCTAATATTTTTATTTTTTAAATTTATTTATTGATTAAGGTATTAAATATGTGTCCTTATCCACTCACTACCCCTCCAACTCCCGTATTCATGCCCTCACCTTCCTGTTGTCTGTGTCTATTGCTTAAGCTTATATGCATGCATCTACACAATGGAATACTACGCTGCAGTAAAAAAGAAGGAATTCTTAGCATTTGCAACAGCACGGATGCAACTGGAGAGCATTATGCTAAGTGAAATTGCAAATATTTTGAAATGATTATGACTCAGTTTCCTCAAATTTGACACAGGACTTTGATTTCATTGAGTAACACACAGAACATACATGAGAACACACACATGATGACACACTGACAACATGGAAGGCATTCTCAACTGTTATTGTGTTTAAAGGAATACGATGCTGCTCCCTTATGGTATCTTTTTCAAATAAAATTTGTTTGGCCATACCTTTGAAGGGACCTTGTTAGAGTCATATCATACTTGCCATTTTTTAGTGAGCTGCTCAGCACAACTTTGCCAATGACTGCTTGGTTTTTACTTTGAGTGAGAAAAGGGGAGCCATTGCAGGTCAATGTCCTCTAATCAGACCTTCTAGTAACATCCTCTCTTATCAGAAGAGCCTAACTTCATCATGGCCTAACAATCCTATATAATCTGGCCTCCTAACTTCTATCTCTCTTGTCTGATTGTCTCACATTCCATTCTTCTCTCATTGCCTTCATCTACACTGGCCTCCTTGATCTTTCTGAAATGTGAACAGGCTCTGTATATTATAGCCTCAGGGTCTTTGCATATACTTTTATCTATTCCTGATCCACTTCAGTTAAGTATCTGGGCTTAACTTATCTATGAAGTATTTTCTAAATTACTAGACAGAAAATAATGCCTTCTAGTGCTTTCTATCTATTGAATCCTGCAATAGTTTTATATAAGCTCTCCTCTTCACTTGTATTTTATCGATTTACTAGAGGACCAATGCACAAAATTCATGCAAGGGGTGGCTTTGTCCAGAAGGTCATCGGCTTTGTTCAGAGGGTCATCGGAAAGGACGTCCAGTTTAATTAGCATATTATGCTTTTATTATTATAGATGCATTCATTCATGTATAATCTGTTTCCACTAACTAGAATGAAAGCTCTTTGAAGGAAGGACTATTGTCTTTGTTGTTCCTGGCTATGTCCCAGTACCTAAAGAGAATGACCATAGTACTAGATATTAAATAAATATCTGCAGGATGAATGAAATAAGAGATATAAAAGTCCCTGGTGCAAAGCTTGGAACATAATCAGTATACAGTACCTGTTTAAAAATACATTTTAAGCTAATCCCTCAGTGAAATTTAGTTGATAGTTATTAAAAGTTACTGAAAATACTATCCAGCAATTGTACTCTTAGGTATTTACCCAACTGATTTTAAAATTGTACCAACATAAAAATTTGTAAGTGAGTATTTATAGCAACTTTATTCATAAGTGCTCAAAACTGGAAGCAACCAGAATGGCTTTCAATATACAGGTGAATGGATAAATTGTGGTAAATCCAAATGATTGAATGTTACCAAGCAACAAGAGAAATGAGCTACCAATCCACACACACACAAAAAAAGATATGGATGAATCTTAAATGCATATTGCTAAGTGAAAGGAGCCAGTTTTAAAAATCTACAACTATATGGCATTGTAGCATTGTGGCAAACGCCAAAATCTAGTAATGGTAAAAAAAGAAAAAAAAATCAGTGTTTTCCAGAGATTCAAGGAAAAAGGGAAGAAGGGTTGAATAGGTGAAGCATGGGGGATTTTTTAGAGTGGTGAAACTGTTATGTAAAATACTATAGTTTGGGATACATGGTATTATATATTTATCAAAACCTATTGAATTTTACAGCACAAAAAATGAACCTTAAGTTTTGCAAATTATTTAAAAGTCATTTAGGAAATCTGGTAATCACAGGATGGAAAGCAGTTGTCACAAAACAATCTAACTATAAACAACCTCCCTGGAAGGGGTGGGGAAAAGGTGACAACAAAAGTAACTTTGGAAATGAGTGGAATATAAAAGTTAGGGTTAAAGAAATTGTAGATGAGCATTGTAATCTAATCTAATAAAAGAATTAACCCTCACTCCATTACACTCACAAGCCATGCCCACAAGCCACGCCCACCAACCAATCAGGAGCAAATATGCAAATTAACTCAACTAAGATGGCCGCAGCCACGGAGCTGGAGTTGCCCCGGGCAATGGAGGAAGCCAGGGCCCTGCAGACCCTGAGCTCTACTCAAGGCTACAAAGTTTCAATTATAGACGATAAACAAACCCCAGATACCTGGACCTTGGGTTGCCAGGGGCAAACCAGGCTTCGAGGGGGGAGGGGAGGACCAAGGCAACAAAGTTTCAATTATAGAAGTTAAATAAATCTCAGGGACCTGCTTCCAGCCAGGCACCCCAGTAGGGACCCGAACCCTGAAGGGGCTGTAGGCAGCCTGAAATGGCCAGGCATGCCAGCAGGTGGACATCCCCTGAGGGGCCCAGACTGTGAGAGGGGACAGGCCGAGCTGAGGGACACCCCTCCCCCCCCGGGTGCACAAATTTTTGTGTACCAGGCCTCCAATCTGGTTAATAAAGTTGTATCCCACAAGGCTACCAGTTAGCAATTCTGATATTACTATATGTGTGGACTGGAAATGAAAAATTATGTAAATAGATGGTGGATTATAGAAGCCAAGTTTATTACTGATGGGGTGAAAGAAATTAAGGTAATCCATGATGCAATAAATAAGATTTGGAAACATGATTATAAACTCATATTTAACTTAATATAGATATGACAGATGGTTACATATAGAACTATTTATAAATATGTATGTATATGCACACATATATTTTCTTGCTCTCCCAGCCTAGAAATGCTAGAAGTAATAATACTCCAGTAGCAATGAACATATCCAGTGGCCAGATGTTGGTTTCTAATATCATTCTCCACTAAAAAGATCAAAAGTTCCTTGAGGAAATGGCTTATTTTGGGAATAGGACAAGAGCCATCCAGGATGAGCCTGGAGCATCTTATAGTACCAGAAAGTCAATGCTAAAATAAAACAATAAAGCAACCACAATAATAACCCAACACTGATGGGGGTATATCAAAGGAACACAAGGACCAACTGAAAGATATTCCAAGTTACCAACACTGGAATAATTTGAGCAACAAAATAAAATAGTATTAGATTATAACCTTAAATATACAATAAATACCCATGAGCCATGTTTATATAAATCAAAGATTGAATAAATAAATACACAAATAACAGAGAACAGGAAAATTTCCCAGCAGAAGAATACCAAAGAATTTCAGATATTTCACCCTCAAGCATAGGAACATAACTCTCAAATCCTTAAAAGCAGCTGCACACAGTGGAGAAACCTGACAAACAGGATCTCAGCCAGGGGATCAAGGTCAACAACCTCGGTGATAAGTCCCGTTAATAATATGTACCCTTGAAGTGATATGATGAAAACAGCACTTCTCCTCTTTGGTCTTCCTCCTTCTAACTCTTAACCACAGACCAATTATGAGAAAAAACTTCAGACCAATCCCAAGAGAGGGATATTCTACAAAATAACGGACCAATAAATATTCCTCAAACTGCCAAGGTCATCAAAACTAAGCCTAGCTTGAGAGACTGTCACAGCCAAGAGAAGCCTACAGAGACATGATGATTAAATGTGATGTGGAATTCTGCATGGGCTCCTGGAACAGAAAAAGAACATTAGGTAAAAATTAAGAAAATCTGAATAATGTGTGCAATTTAGTTATTACTCATGTATCACAATAAGTTCATATATTGCTACAAATACTAATCTTAACTAATAAAAGTGTAATATTAAAATTAACTGTTTCTTTGGGATGGCCTAAGCCATGCCCACCAGCCAATCAGAGGGACTGTATTCAAATTAGCCTAGCCAACATGGCGGAGGCCACAGCTCCAGTGTGCGGCTGCTGCCTCTGCCATCTTGGGAGCCTTCATCCTGGGAAGACATCTGGCGCCCTGGGCTGGCCGATGTCTTCCCAGGCGGAGAAGCCTTGGGGGGGAGGGAGCAGGGACAAGCCAGTGGGACCCCGCGACCCCTCCTGGGAGACCAATTGGGTGGCCAGCGCCACCCCATGGCCTTCCCAGGTGGAGAAGCTTGGGGGGTGGGGGGACAGGACTAGCCAGGGGGACCCCAAGGCTCCCTCCTGGGAAGCCTATGGGGTGGCCAGCATCACCTCATTGCTTCCCAGGCGGATGGCCCGGAGGGTCAGTGGGAGTTGTGGCCAGCCTGAAAACTGCCCTTAGCCCCTCACCCAGGCTTGCCACACCCCCTGGGGTGAGGGTCTCCACTGGGGAGCTTGACCAGCCTGCAAACAGACATTGGCCCCTCACCCAGGCTGGCCAGGCACACCAGCAGGTGGACATCCCCAGAGGGGTCCCAAACTGTGAGAGGGCACAGGCCGGGGCTGAGGAAACACCCCCCCACCCCCCAGTGCACAAATTTTTATGCACCGGGCCAAGGTATAAGATATTACTAGAAATAAAACTGGGTTTGGGATTTGTGGGCACTCTGTACAATATTTGCACTTTTTTCTGTAAATCTAAGACTGTTATAAAATATAAAGTTTACATATATTAGAAAAAGTTACTGAAGATATAAAGAGCACATCAAATAAGGCATGGTGAACAGAATAAAGCTAGCTAAAGAGGAGGATACGGTGGTCAGGGTCCCCGTCTTTAACTTGAACTAATGAATGGTTTTATCTACCCTCATTAAACCATTCATCCAATACCAGTACAGATCTATGCTGGGAGATGAGGCCCAATGGTGAATCATGAAGAGGCATGTTCTCTGTTCTTAAGAATCAAAAGAACGGGGAACACAAACACTAGTAAAATGGACATTTCCAGTGGTAGGAAGTTCCACAAAGAAATACACAGCACCACAATAACATACAAAGGGGCACCTGAGTCCATTGGAGAAGCTAAGAAACATGTCCCTGACTCAGTATGAGAATCACAGTCGTAATATATGTGCCACATTGCGAGGGCAGTAGAAGACTTGAGCCGTTCACCTCACAAAAGCACTCTTTTGAAATTTCTTAGCTTTATTTTGTCTGTGGCAGTAAGTCTGAACGAACGGATTGTTGTGCAAACAACCTTCATTTTGTTCAGTTTTTTATAATGGTTGTTTCATAATAGGCAACTGTTTCTTGTCTGAAATAAAGAATTCGGAAGATTTTAAGACTACCTGACAGGGTTGCTTCATGACAACTGAGCCATGAAAATGTTTGAAGTGTGAGTTGTGGTTTCCTCGGGGTTGTTGTGTTTTTGTTATTTTTTTAATGAGCACCTCCAACCCCTTCCTAATGATTTCCCTGATAGATAAAAACTAATTGCTTGTTTTTAAGGAATGAAAAGAAAGACTATCCTAAGGCTGCTTTCCTCATATTTGGTGTGAATCTGACTAATGTCTAGTCTAATCCTTGAGGCATTCTTAAGAGCTAGCCTACAAATCAAGAAAGGCTTTAACCTCTTTCCTTTGCTCATTATGTAAATTATACTTTTCAGCTTCCCTCCCCACCCTTCAGTTGAAATGCTTACTTCCCTCTGCTTTATTTTTCTGAATGAGTTTTCTTCCCTTTTGTCTTTTTCCAGGAGGGATGCAATTATTACTTGCATGGCGGGGGGAGATTAAGGAGGATATATTAACCTATTAATATGTTTACCTTTCTACCTATTTAGAAAGTGGTGAGAGACAAGGAAAATAAGATGACTAAGAAGTGCTTTCTTAATAATGCCATGGTTCTCACAGTAATGGCAAAATCTCTTCTGAGTGTTGAGTGGTAATATGGCTACATTGTTAGAGTAAATAGTGTCCAGCATTCTAATATTTGCTATGCAACAACAGCCTAAGCAGTATATTAATTATAACTTGAGAAAGTAACATGAAGGTCTAACACACAGGCACCATTTTCCTCCAGGCAGAATGAAACGGTGTTCGCATAGAAATAAAATAATCCTCAGACTCAGTACTGACCTTTGCCCTCATTTTCCTTCCTGGTTTTATGCAGGAGGAACTAAGCAGGTTAATGTCACAGAACTGGCTGTGATTATTTTTAGTTTAAACAACAGTGTCTGCCCATGATAAATGCATGTGCGAGAGAGATTTCACCCTTGAGAGCAGTTCATCTTCTCTTTTGTGTGCCATTTTCCCTTTAGTGCCCCTCAAATGGGTTCTGAGCACACAGATTACATTATCCCATTAAAGGGCGGGGGTGGGTAAACTTCAAAGCATTCAGCATTAAGATGCACCTGCACTTTTAGATTTGGACTTGAAAGCGAGCTCACATGAACTATCACCAAAGCTGTGATGGAGACACCTAATGTCATTGTCAGATTCCTCCGAATAGGTTTTAAATGAGGCAAACTGAATGCAGGACTTCAGGGCTTCTGAGTTATCCTTTCTAAACTGATCCTGCAAAAAGGGAAAGAATGGCTTAAAATATTTCAAAATGATATGTTATAAAAGTGTAATTATAGCAGTACCCACAGCCAACCTTATATCTAGTCTTGTCCATGTAGTCATTAAACAAGAAAAATGTATGTAAATTGCAGTTATTGGCATGTAGAAACAATGCTATATATTATTATTTTATTTATTGATTGATTCCTTCATTTATTATTTCAATAAACATGCATTGGTCTTCCACTCTATCCAAGTACTATGCAATTAGGTGAGTTCACAATAGCTCTAGCCACCAGGCTGGGAACTGAAGGGGCTGACGTGTGTCATTTCGGG
The DNA here is from genome assembly GCA_004026665.1 of Murina feae. Lineage (NCBI taxonomy): Eukaryota > Metazoa > Chordata > Mammalia > Chiroptera > Vespertilionidae > Murina > Murina feae. The sequence goes on along the minus strand of PVJC01002135.1, from coordinate 24,422 downwards.
GCCTATGGCTGTAATCACTGGTGCCTGACTCTCTGGAGCACTCTTCCCCAGCTAGGGTAACTGAGTCACGTGCTTCCTATGGTTCAGTTATAACAGGGGGGTATTGTCAGCCTGGGTGCCTGAGTGTGGCTCTCACTAACCCACAATGGGCATGTACAATGATTCAAAAACAAACCTTTATTATATGAAGCCATGGGATTTTGAGATTCACCTTTTGTTGTATTATAACCTAGTTTTTATTGACTAATAGAGTAGTTAACTGCCTACCTAGTATCCATGTTGATGAGTTGCCATTTATTAAGTCCATAAAAAATCCTTGGAAGTAGCTATTATCGTTCTCACTTTATGTAGAGGTGAGGAAACTGAAGTTCAGAAGGTCAAGTAACTTACTCAAGGTCATATAGTTTATGAGGCAGAAAAAGGCATCGAATCATAGCCCCATGGCCATGAACATGTCTCCTAGGACCTAAATATCATAATTACGGGGCTGCACATAAGAAAAAAATGTGATTTACAGTATCACAAAAATAGCTACTAATTTATCCATGCAATTCAAACTTGTTTAGTACTTATAAAACAGAAATACGCTTATCGAAGTGCATCCTGAAGTGTTCTCTACAAAATTCTGTATTCTCAAGATATTAATAAGAATTATTCTATGGTCAAATAATTTATTGAGACACTCTATACAATTTATGTAAGACCCAACTGAGGTATGCATTCAGATTCATTTAACTTCACCTGTTCCCCAGCTGCCACCACTGTCTCTATTGCTATAGCTGCCACTATCTGGTCTATCAGCATGACCCGCTCATTTGACAAGTATTGGGCTCCAGCAAGACTTCTATCTTTCCTGCTGCTGTGGAGTTAAGAGAGTACACAGATGTGTCAGCAGGACATAGTGGTGCTTGCTAGAATGAATTGCTACTGCATGGCAGCCATACAGGAATGTGCCTGAAGCCCTCCCAGTGTGCAGAGCTGCAGACACAACTGGCCACACACTTGGTATGGAGGAGAGGTTCTTGGAGTGTGGATATGCAATGATTTCTGGGCAGTACCAATGGGCTGCCTGGTTGACTAATGAACTGAAAGAAACAAAACAGAAGGATTGGTGACAAGAAGGTCAGGGATTGAGCTATATGAAAGAATCCATGGAAATGGACATAAACAAAAGAGCTTTGACAGCTTTGGAAATAAAAAGAGAATACCTCTAAGAAAGATCAGAATACAGGGAACTATAGTAAACTTCCTCAAGACCTAATGTCCTCCAGTTGCCTACCACTATAGCTCTTACCACAGTTACCTAACCCTCCCTTTCCTTAGCACAGAACCCATCTACATGAATCTGAAATACCAGTTTATGTTTAATAAAGTTATTGCATCACCCTGCCAAAATGGCATTTCCATTTTAGAAAAGTTTTTCAAAAGTCTAATATAAATGAATAGGTATGTGAGTGATTTTCACTACAGCAGCAAAATAGTAGAAGAAAAATTTCTGATAAGAGAGGTCATGATGCCATTTGCATCAAAGCCATCAACTTGGCCTTTAAAAGACCAATTCTTCAGTGTTATCATTATCTCTCAAGAATATACCCATCATCCCCAATATACAGGTGTCTATTCAGAGATACATTTAAAACTCTTGAAACTGCACTAGTCCATGTAAGGACTAAAATGTTTGTCAGAGGGAGGAAGGGTAAGGAGAGATATGCTACTAACAGCATCTCCTGAATCCTTATTCCTCACCATTGTTTTTCTGGGAACTAAACATCCCTGAAATTAAAACAGTAATTCTGTAGATTAATGTGAAGCCCCTCAGATGACCTGGACTTAAGTCTTGGCTGTGCTGTTCAGTCAATAGGTAACACTAGGGAAATAGTTAAATCGAAGTCTTAGTTCTCTCATCTGCAAATTGGATGGAATAAATAGTACCCATTCTGTGTATATCATCAAGTTATCATGAATTTTAATAAGATAATGGTTCTTTCATTATTTGTTTAATCTTGGGCAAGTTAAGTAAATTGTCTGGGTCTAATTTTTTCCATGTCCTCTCTATATTAGAGACTTAGTTGGGGTAATCACCAAGATCCTTCTAGCTCTGGCATTATAGATATATACATATGAAAATGTTAATTGAGAAGCGGTAGAGAAATGTAAATGTAATTACCCTTATCATTTATAACATTTCTATTAGCATTACTATTTTGAATGCAGTAGTTCTTCAGAATGAGGCCTCTCTAAGAAAGGAAAAAGCATGGTCCTTGATACCTTCCCCATGGGACTGTCCTCAGTGGCAGGGATTTTTCTCTGTAAAGGCCATTGTGAAAAGCATAGAGCCTTTGCTCCTACTGCTTGAAATTGATGACCACACCCGCTCCCCCTCCTCCCTCTGCTCTAATGACCAGAGGGGAGACATCATCTGTTTCATGTCCTGATTTAGACACAGGAGCTCTTAGTGGCAGGTTTGAAATTAATGAACCCACAACCTCCAGAAGTCCAAAGCAGCAGAATCATTAATTCCTCATTGATTTCAAGGAGAAGGAATGAAGGCTCTGCCCTCTCATCTCCTCTCCTCTTCTCTCCTTGGAGGACAGATGGAGTATCACAAAGGAAACTTGGTTTCCAAAGGGTCATAAAAATGTTCTTAGAAGTTACTGCATGTTATCGTTCCTTTACAATGATGATAAATCATTTATCAAGACCTGACTATGCACTTGGCACTGGGCTCTGTTCTTCACACATATTTCATTATTCAACCCACACAACAACTCTGTGAAGTAAACGCCACTCTTAGGCCCCGGGCACTTAGTCTTAGAAAGGATAACTGAGAAATCAGTGATGTTAACCTGTATCTGTTTGACTCCAAAGCTGGAATTCAAAGCTAGTCATTCTGAATATCTTTAGGTCTCAGGACTGGTTTATATGATGTAAAAGTATTAAGAATCCCCAAAAGCTTTTCTTTGTGTGTGTCATATTTATCAATATTTACTGCATTAGAAACTCAAGCTGTGAAAAATTTAAAACACAAGCAAACATTCCATTCATCATTCGAGCAATGATATTATCATGTTATTTGGCCCCTCAAAGACTCCAGTGTATTCAAAAGATAATGAGAGGAAAAGAGGCAAATAACACTTTTATGGTAATATGAACATAGTTTGAACTTGTGGACCCCTTGAAAGAGTTTTGGGGTTCCCCAAACCATACTCAGAAAACTGTTATTATAAATGTTCACATTTCACCCTATGCTAGTGTCTTGCATGTCTAATATATGCTCAAAATGACATCCTCTGTTTTACGAATCAGAAATATACATTCTTAAATGCTTTATCTTTATAGTGAGGAATTCAACTCCTTTATCCCTTTTAAATTGGAGGGATTTTTTTTATTTTCAAACAGTATTTATGGAAGGTCTATACAAATGAGAGGTGGTATTATTATTACCATCTTCTTCACAACTCTCCCTCACTTCCTCTTTACTTATAGAGTCCTAAAATCAAAGTGTTATCTGATAACTTTTTACCATCACATGCTATAAAAAAAGATGCTATTGGATATAGTCCATTTGTACTAGTATTTTCAAGAAGTATTTACCCAGTGCCTACTATGGGCCAGTCACTGAAGCAGGCCCGAGGTTTACAATAATCCTTGTGCTTAAGAAGCTTAAAATCTGATAGGGAAGGATAGACAAATCACAGGAAGGAATTTATGAAAACAATATGATAACTTAAGAATATGGGAGCACATAATAATGACACCTAATTCAGCTTTCAGAGATCAGAGAGGATTAAGAAATACATTAGTAATTTTATTGCTATATTTCACAGGGCCCATTTTTAAATTTAACTCCATTATCCAACTTGATGTCACTTTCAACATTGACTTCTACTTTTCTCCTATTTTAATGTTGAAGGTTTCTCTTTTTTATATTCAGACACATCGCTTTGCATTTTCAAAGTCAAATCTCATTGTTATTCCTTCCCTAGGTCCTTTTGTATCATTTCCCTGATATCCCTGGTATTCATAATATCTCCCAAATGAGTACCATCTGTGAATTTCATCAGTGTGCTGTCTGTTCCCTAGTCTGGCTTATGAATGAAGATGTTAAATAAGAACAGACATTGTAGGGCAGCTGCTCTGTGCAGTACCCCACCAGGAGTCCCCTTGATGTTTGTGACACCTTCTCATTGGCATTCATTAAGTTTTGTTTATAGTCCTTCAGGTAGCTTTGAATCCCAAATGACAATGATAATGTTCAAGTGCATTTAAAGTTTTGTGATTAAAATTTGAATTAAGATGTGGCATACTTTCTGTTAAGTTCTCAGTACTGGAAAGCAGTTACTTCCATCCCTGCCTACCACCAGCCCAAAATGACTCTAGTAATAATTTAAAATACATTTTTATTGATTTCAGAGAGTAAGGGAGAAGGGGAGAGAGATAGGAACAAAAACATCAATTAAGGTTAAATCATTGATTGACTGCCCCCAGCACGTCCCTACTGGGAAGCCAACATGCAACCCAGGTATGTGCCCTGACCTGGAATCTAACTGTGACCTCCTGGTTCATAGGTCAATGCTCAACCACTGAGCCATAACTGGCCAGGCTCTAGTATTTTTATATAAACTTAAAAACCTGCATATGAAGACTGCTTTATTTCCATGTACAGAGTGATATAATGGAATTAGGCGTCACATTCTAATATGAGGTGAGAAGGCATGATGTGATATTTTCAAGATAAGTGATCAAAAATCAGTTAAAAGAATCTTAGGGTCAGGGGATTGTTAGAGATTATAGAGGGTTTTGGGGAGGCAGTTGGCATACTGTGAGTCCCATCCATTCACTAAGGTGCAAGAGGAGTATTTTCCCCTTTACCTCAAGCCAAAAGAAAGGTTTGATTCAGAGTTTGATAACTATGCTTGAAGTTTGGGGGATGCTATATATTAGGATCTTTCATTTACAGTAACATCTGAAGGAAAGGAGTGATGATGCTAGAAACCCTACTTTCTTTGGCTTACTATGAGCAAATATATGGGGTCATGTATGAGAGATACACAAGAGAAATCCACTTGGACTCATTGTTGTCTTGTCCAAAACTGTCAAAAGGAATTCCAAAGAAAGAAGCTAAAGGCACTACTCAATTTCTATTGATAACAAATGGAATGCAAGCATTCAGCTAGAGTAGAAATGAATTTATCTAGGTCAATAGAACTATTGGTGGATATGGGGTTGATTCCATATGGGACAACACAGAAGAACTCAAGGGTATCAGTTAGCTTTCACTGCATAAGAAAACACCCTATATCACTAAGTTATCACTTAGTGATTTCAAACAATCATTTGTTTAGCTCATGATTCTTTAGGTCACCAGTTTAGGTGGGAGTTAAACTAGACATCCTTTATAATCTAGTCTGGCCCACTCATGTGTCTGTAGTTCAATGTGGGTCGGTTTTGGACTCATTGATTTAGTGTAGCCTCAACTGGGATAGCCAGTCTCAGCTCCACATGGTCTCTCATCCTCTAACAGACTGTTTTAGTGTCATCAAAGCAGGTTTCCAAAGGGGAGGGGTGTAGAAGAATGCAGGACTTCTTGAGGCCTAAGCTTGTAACTGGAATATATTTAATTCCTTTACAGTCTGTTGGTCATGGCAAACACAAGGCCAACCTAGATCCCATTGGTAGGGAAATAGATTCCACCTGCTGATGAAAGAAGTTTAGTCTTTTCCTGTATCTTTCTGTGTGTAACCTGAATATGATCTTGGAGGTGCAGCAGTCATCTCATGACCACGAGGTTACATGTATGTTGAGAAAGGTATCATCTGAAGTATAGCAGAGTGGGAAGAATGGAGGGGGCTAAAAAAGGATACTTAATGACAATAGTAAGCTACCAACCTGCTCTTTACTGCCTACTCATCTACATTTGTTGCATAGACAAAACAATCAATCAATCAAATAACAACAACAAAAACACCCTTTTCTGTTTAAACTACTATTTGTTGGTTTTTTTACTAGCAGGCAAACATATTTTTGACTGATACAATAACAAATATTTATAAAAGAAGAGTTAAACTGAGCTGCATGACTAAAGAGGGATAAAATTAAAAGATCAGTCAAAATGATTAAGAGTTATATGAGAAAATATCAAAGCAAGCAGAATTTTTCTGGTATAAAAGAAAATACACAATCTGGAATATGAGTTTAGCAAAATGTTGTAAATGGTTAGTGTACAAAAGATTATGAATACACTGATCTTTATCTTTTTAAATATGTTTTATTGATTTGAGAGAGAGGAAAGGAGAGCATGAGAGAGATAGAAACATCCATGCATCAACATCAACATAGATTGGCTGCCTCCTGCACACCCCCTGCTGGGGATCAAGACCAGAACCCAGGCATGTGCTACCAGGAATCAAATTGGAGACCTCTTGGTGCATGAGTTGAAGCTCAACAATTGAGCCACACCAGCTGGGCTGATTTTTACTTTTTATATCAGAAATAAAACAGAACCACACTTTCTTGTTAGAAAGTTAGACAGGTGAATTCATTTTTGAGGAGAAGAATGGAAACACTGAGATTCTGTGGAATGATGGCTTTGAATCTCCTTTTCTATAAATCTGTAAGAATGGACAATACCTTTTATATCTAAAATAAAATGTTTTTATTCCCAAAGAAAAATAAATTAGGTAACTTCTTTTCAGTACTTTTCAGCCTAATGTTTTCGACAAATTCTTAGTTTTACATATAAGAACTAAACAGAAGTATAAAGCAAACCTGATTCCTTTAATAATTTGAGATAGGCTTTTGAGAAGCAAAATGATATGCATTAGAATGTATCCAGGTAATTTATGCTTCTATTTTTCTACATTCAATGTCAAAATATTGACTTCCTGACTCTTCATGCCTCACTTTCATTTTACTCAATAAGAGACTCCCTTTCTATTATAGAGATTCATGATGTTTCTATACATCTCTTTCATAATAGCAAAGTGACTTATTTTACAACAAATAGTCATGGATTTTATAATTGTCATTTAAAATCTTGTTTAAACTTTGTTAAGACATCCATCAGTTGCTTAAATCTATTTCTATAATTTCCTTCATTTGCTCCAATTTCTATGTATCCCTTGAAGAGCACTATACTTCAGAGTTTAAGATTTCAGCATAGGCTACCAAGGTTTTGTTGTTGCAAAGAGCATATCCATAATATAGAGATTGTTTCAGTGCTTGGAATATTTTCTTTTTTCGTAACTTGTGATATACCCAGGAAATAAGGCTTATCAGGATAGAATTATATGTGAGAGCTATTTATCCTAGTTTATCTGACTTGAACACCAAAATCAGTGTTATAACAGTTATGTAGTTTCCACAAAGACCAGTTCCCTACATGGAGGGTTTATAAAGACAATAGTAGAATATGAGAATGACTAAAATCTATACAGCAGGAGAAAAAAATACATGTCCTAAAACACATTCTTATATTTCAAAATTATAAGATTCTTTGGGTTCTGAGAGGAAAATAGAATTTATCCTCAATAAGAAACTTGAAGATCTATTTCTCTTGTAATCTGCTCCATATCATTCTTATCAACTGACATCTTCAGAGAAATGTCTACACCTTGCTTTAGGACTCTCATTACTAAGCAAGACTATCTCTAGTCTCTGGGAGAGGCTTTATAAATGCATAAACTGTATATGAATAAGATAATGTAATCACAATTACTTAAGGCCACTGTTTATTTCTACTCTAATCTCCACTGTGACATGCTTCCCTTCAAGTCAGGTAGTGTTAATGTGGCCCCAGGAATTTGGGATCCCACTAGGGAGAGATCAAATTGCTTATACATTAATTTGTATTTAGTGGGATGTATTTATGTGCCTCACAGGCACTTCCATATATAGTTAAGATACTGCTGGCCTTCCATGTATATTGCTGCCATTTATTAAGCTAACTCACTGAGCTTTCAGGTCAGGAAGGTGTGGGACCATATCACAATATTAGTGTGTCCTATAGCAGCTGGCATGGGAAACATGTGGATTCTGGAGGAGAAACATGGTTTGAAACCTGTGAAGCAAGAAGCACTGTGTGAAGAATCTTCCAGTCAGCAGACATGTAACACTGAAAACAGAGCATTTCGTTTGCATTGATGTCAGGTCAGAATCAAATTTCTCTACCATTGGGAATATACTCATAATATGGTAGATGCAATTACAACTGTGACATACATTTACTTTCTTGAAGGTAATACTAAGAAATAGAATTGTCAGATTCCTGTGTTTATAAGGCTCACAGCTATGTCAGTAATACAGAGGTTGAGTACCTCTGTAATAGCTTACATATAATTGAAACCTGACATTCTTGCAAATTTATGAAATGTTAACAAAAATTAGTGGTATAGGTAAAATAAGACTTTCTAAATTATTGATAATAAAAAAATAAATATTAATCAATAATTTAAGAGACCTTTTTTCTGTTTTATCTAGAAAGGATTATATTTCAAAACTATTGCCATGTGAAGAAGCAATAAGAGAATGTGCAGCCAAAGTTAAGTATAATAGAGACATGTCAGACAGTTCATTAATAAGGCATTGCTATTTTTTGTAATGTTTATGTATCTGACAGCTTTTAAAATGTAGTATATGCTGTGATTTCTATTCTCATTCTAAATAAATATCTTTTTAATAACTAAGTTGTCATTTATAATTTTGTATTTATTTTTTAAAAGGGTTCCCTAAATTATAAAAGTTTCAACTTCCCATAAATTAAATCTAATCATCCATGATGGCAACATCATTATCCCTTCTCTCTCTCTCTCTCTCTCCCTCTCTCTCTCTCTCTCTCTCTCTCTCACACACACACACACACACACACACACACACATTCACTCACTGTAACAGAGTTTAGCTCACTTGGTCTGTGTTTGTGTTCTTTAACATGTTATTGTTTGTTTGTTTGTTAAATAAGATTTCTTAGTGTAGTGGAAAAGGATATTTTAAAGCTCTGCCTGGGAGAATAGTCATTTATTGTGGTTGGGGCTGTCTGGGCTGATAAGAAAGTTTCCTATTGTCCTAATCCATGACTTCTACTCCATGAGCTGTTTTTTCTAACAAGAGGTCAAGGTGTTTCACCATGTCACATGTTGGTGACTTCACAGCAATCCCTTCCTACGTGTTGCCAGGTGCATTTTCTTCCTCTTCCCCTTCCTCCCATCCCTATTTTCTGTTATGCTCCCATCTTCCTCTTACTTTAATAAACTATATATATTTAGTTTTCATTATGCCCAAAAAAGACAAATAAAATAAATGAAGCAGAAGAACACTTCCAGCCCATAAGAGACCAGTCTGTATTCCAGGTAGAGCTGCTTTTCCTGTGGTACCAGAGGTTGGTACAGGGAAAACAGCCGATATGGAACCTTGATTAAAATGAGAAAGATGTTGAGACCAAGTTGCAGCATTAGGATACAAGACAAAACACAGGGGTATGTGAGCCATAAATAGCATCCAAGTCAAGGTTAGCAGCCAGTGCCCCAACTGCTTCAAATCCAATGTACCCCACTGTGAAGGACTGGATCTGGTTGTTGACTGGGCTTAGCAAAGATAAGAAGCTTCTCCTAAGACTCTGCATGGACTTTAGGAGATTAGAACCTTGGATAGTTCCAGTAGTAGCTAAGGAGCTTATGACATCCTCATCAAGCAATGATTCCAGTTTAAAATAGTTATTAGTATGACTCTCTCCTGAACACTTCAATGGCATGTGCCATATTTGGAAGGAGATGAAAGATTCTAGGTTCAGGTTGCAGTCCCTCCATGACAAGGTCCTTCAACCAGTGATTCTCCCCGTTAATTAATAGCACCGCCTTTGCTTTACCTTGCAATAGTTGTTAAAATTATTCCTTCATGCTAGTGAGGTGAATTTTTACAAAATAATTCATTATATTAATAGTGTTAGCCTACTTTAGAGGTGTTGGCATATTTCTCTTTCATTAAAGGAGCATAGCATACATCCTAGATGTTGAGATTGCAATTATTAGAAAAAATAGCAACATTGTTTATTTTACTTACACATTTTATTATGTGTGTCCAATTGAGTGCTATTATATCACAGAATAATGGAGGATATTCATAACTTTCTTCAACCTCAAATTAAACCAGACTTAAAGTTTTCCCCAGGTACCTCTAGATTTGAATTCAAGTATTATTCTTCTTTGTGATTCTTCTATTTTGTTCTATCAGACCTTCCAACTTTAAATATTGCTTCAGAATCCTGAGGGTTTTGTAAGCTTAACCACACAATGCATTTAAATAGACTTCACTCATAATTAATTAGTTGAATGTGTTTAACTATTATTCATTATCCAAATAAATACAAAATAGAATACCTCTACTTAAATGCATAAATAGCCATCTATAAAATCATAAGCAATAAATAACTGGATTCCTTCTATTTCTTTGGTGAAATAAAATTCAAATGTTAGCTTCTTAATAACATTTTCTTATACTAAAGAAAGATATAGCACTTTTGATTGCCTATCATCTTTAATATTTGCTGATATGGAAAAGCGCTAGATTCTGCTAACTACAGAGAAGACTTGACCTACTTTATTTGATTTTAACATCTTGCATTTTAAAATGTAGGATCAAGGAATGTAGATTTTTATCATCTTTCCTTAGCCCTCCTTACAATAAAGAGAACACAGGGAAATTCTGGAAGGAGAAAAGATGCAGCACTCATGAGGCTAATTTAATACAAAAATATTTAAAATAAATTCTAAAATGAGATAAATAAAATATTTAAAATAAATTCTAAATTCTACACTGAGACATGTGCAAGGTGAGACATGAAATTTTCTACAAAAAATGTAAAAACTCAGGTATATTCACAATGAATACTTAGGAAAATTTTATAATCCAGTGCCTCTCATTTGCTTGTCTCTCATAAATCTGTCAGACACTGAAGGCATGAGATACTAGCAATTGTCCTTTGGGTTTAATGGAAGAGAAGGCTGTGTTTGTCTTGAGGGAAAAGCCTACTGCTATGCATCAAATTTGGGGGCTGTTGATAGAGTATTCAACAGACACAGTTACCTGAGCAGATCAACCAGATCTAGACCAGAGAAGAGAAAAACAATGACATTACCTCCATCAGACACAGCTGGGTGACAAGACAAGACAGGAAATAGCTTTGCAGCTATCAGTATGCTGTGCAAGAGGTTGCATGAGGAAAATCAACAGCAGATAGGAGAGGGAAAGAGCTGTGGGAAAAGGAGGTGCCTGGGGAAAGTATTGAGCAGTCATGATTTCCAGGGTAAATAGATATCTGGGCAGGAGCCTATTAAGAAGGGAATAATGTGCCTGGCTGGTATTGCTCAGTGGTTGAGCATAGCCCCTGAACCAAGAGGTGACTAGTTGAATTCCCAGTCAGAGTGCATGCTGGGATTGTGAGCTTGAAACCCAGTAGGGAGTGTGCAGGAGGCAATCAGTTGATGTTTTTCTGTCATTGATGTTTCTGTCTCTCTATACCTCTCCCTTCCTCTCTCTCTCTAAAAATCAATAAAAATATATTTCTAATTTTTTTAAATAAGGAAGTTGGTATTCCTATAAATACAGATGGCTGAAGAAACAGAGAAATATTGTTTAACAATTGAGGTTACCATCATGAAGGGGGAAAACATAGTCCCAAATGAAATTCTACAACAGCTACCGTATAATTTAGAATGTCTGAACTAATGAGCATTAATCTGTTACTCAACTATTAAAGAATATTTAAAGGATTTTTGATGTGAGTCTGAATGATTAGAAATAAAATATTTTATGCTCACTTGTCTTAATTTGATGTCCCTCAAAGAAAATCCTGAGATAAGGACTTCTGAACATATATCTCTTCAACCCCCTCCACTCATCTTAAATTTTGCAAATGGATTGTTGGATAGGTGATGTAGTCTAATAGTCCCAGGCAAAGGCTCTCTAAACTAACTACTGGATTTGTAGTCTGATGCTACCATTTCCTAACCATGTGGCCTTTGAGTGTCTTTGCCTTGATATTCTTATTTTAAAATGTTGATATTATTAGGATTCAACTCCTAGAATTGTGTAAATTAAAGTACATCAATACAAATACCAGGCTTAGAATAGGACCTTGTGTATAACAAGGCCCAGTAAGTATTATCTCCTTTTTTAAAGAATTTTTATTGATATTTAGAGAGAGGTGAGGAAAGAGAGAGAAACATTGATGTGAGAGCAAAATATTGATCAGCTGCCTCCTGCATGCCCACTACTGAAGATTGAGCCCACAACCCAGGCATGTGCCATGACCAGGAACCAAACTGGCAATTTTCTAATGCACAGAACAAGGCCTAACCAACTGAGCCATACCAGCCAGACCAGTATCAGCTCTTTTTATTATTGATTTTTCCCCATGCAACTTCAAAAATCTTGCTCAAAACAGTGTTTCAGGCAGCCACCGTCAATCACAATTGACACAATAAATGAAACCAATTTGTCTAGTCTCCATAGAGTAAGAGGATAGGAATTCAAGCAGAGTATCCTGTGCTTCTGTGTCCATGAGCTTTAAAGACTGGTGAAGTCATAGAATCACAAAGGAGAAAGGAGCCACTGCAGTCAGCCCCTCCAATCTCTAACTTGCTATGATGTGCCCTAACACATCTGGACCACTGCTTACTACTCAGATGCTCATTAAATTACTTGACTTTAATGTTTAGACATCACCCTAGCTCTTGTAACTGCCACAACAAAATGCCATGACTGAGTGCCTTAAACAACAGAAATTTATTTTCTCGCAGTTCTTAGTGGCTGAAAATTCCAAGATCAAAGTTCTGGCACATTCCATTCCTCATGAGACCTTTCTTCCTGGATTATAGACAGCAGGCTACTTGCTGTGTGCTCACATAGTCTTTTCTTAGTTTGTGCACATGATGAGAGAGAAATTTTTCTCCTTTTTTATAAGGCCACTGATTCCGATTTTAGTTAACATTAATTACTTCCCTATCTCTAAATATAGTCATGGTTGGGGTTGAGTCTTCAACATATAAATTTGCAATTGGGGGAACCCAACTCAGTCCACAGCAAACATTTTTAGTTTTTCTGAACTGAATTTTGCCTCACTAGAAGTTACAATTTTGTAACTGAGAGCCACAGAGATGAACTCGTCTTCCATAGGACAGGTGTCTAAGAATTTTAAACACTTATTTTTTTCTCATCTTCAGGCTAAATGTCCACCTTTCTTTCAATAATGTTTCACCTATACTTCTCACCATCCCATGAACACTATATCCTTTATTAATTCCTATATTTAAAACAATGTTCCAAATGTGATCTGACCAATATCAAATGCAAAGGAATTAGTATCTTCTCTTTTTCATAGAACTATTCCTGCTTTGATGCAGGTTGACATTGCATTCATTGTTAGCCATTAGATGAGAGAAGATAGTTTACTGTGTACTTAGTAAGCATTGATTGAATTAAACTGGAGTCAACTTGGATGGAGTTTTTTGTAACAGGGAGTCTTATATATTTCTTACCATCTTCAGTCTAAAGCGTTCATAGAAGACTATAAACTGAGCCATTTTGGAATTTTCTTGATATTTTTGCATTTACAGTAAGAATAGCAATAAAGGACTGTACCAGTATGAAGAAAATTTGCAATGCACCAAATGCCTGCATTGAAGAAAAATGGAAAACTTTAAATGTTTTTTTCTAGAACAGTATGGAGAGAGAGAGAGAGAGAGAGAGAGAGAGAGAGAGAGAGAGAGAGAGAGAGAGAGAGGACACAAGGTGCCTTGCTTCTGCTGTGTCTTCAGTAATTGCTTTAACATGTGATTTGCCATTTAAGCAATAAATGACATTCACTAAGGGTTTAATATATGTCAGCTACTGTGCCAGACACTTTCACATTATCTCATTAATTCCTTCAACAGCCCTGTGTGGTAGTTCTTATTAGTCTCATTTTAAAGAAAAGTTATGGAACTTGCCTAATTTTACATGCTAAAGACATTTCTTGCTTTGGCTGCCAAATCCCAAATACTTTTCAGTACCCATAAGCTAGTGAAACTGGAGTGTGCCCAGAGATCCTGGAAACCATAGCTAATATATGGCACATTATCCAGAGACATTAATATTCCTGATAACAGGTGTATTAGTTATTAGCCCTGCCATTATGAATACTACTGACTGATTGGCTTAAACAACAGAAATTTATTTCCTCAGACTTCCAGAAGCTAGAAGTGCAAGATCAAGGTCTAAGCAATGTTGGTTTGTTCTAAAGCCTCTCTTCTTATCTTGTAGATGGCCATCTTCTTTCAATGTCTTCACATGGTCTTCCCTCTGATTTGTCTAGGTCTTAATCTCCTCTTCTCATGAGGTCATCAGTCATATTGGATTATGGATTTTCCCAATGACCTCATTTAAACTTAATTGCCTCTTGAAGGGCCCTTTCTCCAAATGTAGTAATATTCTGAAACTAGAGGCCCAGTGCACAAAAATTTGTGCACCCCAGGGGGTCCCTCAGCCCGGCCTGTGCCTTCTGGTAATCTGGGACTCCTCAGAGGATGTCCACCTGCTGGCTTAGGCCCACTTCCCAGGGAATCAGGCCTAAGCTGGCAGTCAGACATCCCTCTGGCAGCCGAGGAGCCCTCGGGGAGCAGGCCTACGGGGAGCAGGCCTACGCTGCAGTCAGACATCCTTAGCACTGCTGAGGAGGTGGGAGAGTCTCCCGCCATCACCGCTATGCTGGCAGCTCTTAGCCTGGCCTGTGGCTGAGCAGAGCTCCCCTTGTGGGAGTGCACTGACCACCAGGGGGCAGCTCCTGCATTAAACATCTGCTCCCTAGTGGTCAGTGTGTGTCATAGTGACCAGTCATTCTGCTGTTAGGGTCCATTTGCATATTACCCTTTTATTATATAGGATAGAGGCCTGGTGCACAGGTAGGGGCCAGCTGGTTTGCCCTGAAGGGTGACCCAGATCAGGGTGGGGGTCCTGCTGGGGTGCCTGGCCAGCCTGAGTGAGGACCCAAGAGCCATTTTCAGGCTGGCCACATTTCTTTCAGGGTAGGGGTCCCCACTGCAGTGCCTGACCAGCCTGGGTGAGAGGCTGATGGCTGTTTGCAGGCTGGCCACATCCCCTTCAGGGTCAGGGTCCCCACTGGGGTGCCTGACCAGCCTGGGTGAGGGGCTGAGGGCCATTTTCAGGCTATCCACAGCCCTTTCATAATGGGGGAGATGTTCTGCTGGGTTGCCTGGCCAGCCTGGGTGAGGGGCTGATGGCCGTTTTCAGGCTGGCCACACCTGCGGGCTGGAAGCAGTTATTTGGGATTTATTTATCTTCTATAATTGAAACTTTGTAGCCTTGAGCAAAGCTCAGAGCTGGCCAGAGCAGGCAGGAAGCTTGGCTTCCTCCATTGCCAGGGGCAACATAAGCCTCCTGCTTGCTCCAGCTCCATGGTAGCAGGCATCTTTGTGACAGAGTGATGGAGTGAGAGTGTGATGGTTAATTTGCATATTACTATTTTATTAGATAGCATACTCAGGGTTAGGAGTTCAACATAGAAACTTGAGGAGACAAAATTCAGCTCATAACAGTAAATGATCCAAATAGATCTTTAAAAGTAAATAAAATACAATACACAATAGCCTGATCTGGAGTCTAATTGCTTTGATTGAATCTTTATTTTTTCATTAACTAGCTGAGTGACCTTGGCAAAGTTGTTTGCCTTTCTGTATCTCAGTTTCCTAACACTCAAAATAGAGGTATAATGGTACATTTACAGGGTATTTGGTGAGGAACAGTGTCTGGAAAGTAATAAGCTCTGCTCCTAGCTGGTGTAGCTCAGTTGGTTTGCTGGTTTCATTCACAGTTAGATCACATGCCTTGGTTGCAGACTAGATCCTCAATAGGGGGCGTGGAGAAGGCAGCCAATTGATTATTCTCTCTAACCCTCCCCCTTCCTCTCTCTCTAAAGTCAGGGGGAAAAACACATATTCTTTAAAAAATAACTTATTACATATATTGAATAAAAGCTTTGTATATGTGTTAGCTCTCATTACATTATGGGACAGATGAAGTAAAATGCAGATTTTCTTTAATTTTAAAGTTAGCCAGCTGGTGTGGCTCACTGGTTGAGCACTGATCCATGAACCAGGAGGTCATGGTTCAATTCATGGTCAGAGCACATGCCAGGGTTTCAGCCTCATTCCCCAGTAGGGGGCATTCAGGAGGCAGCTGATCAATGATTCTCATCATTGATGTTTCTATATCTCTCCCACTCTCCCTTCCTCTCTCTGAAATCAATATATATATTAAAACATATCATGAAACTTTTTCATTTACAGGAGACTGCTTTAGTCATAAATATCTATTAATTTTCCTCTTCTAATGAGATAGAGTGGCAAAAAAGACTGATAAGTAATTTCTGCTACCAGACATTTGCTCTTCATGCTAGTCAGGCTTCTAATATGCCTCTCAATGTTCCCCACCTACTGTTATTCATGCCCGATAAAATCCCCTCCCTGAGAATGTAGGCTGGACCTAATGACTCAGTTCTAATGAATAAAATACAGCAAAAGTGTTGGAATGGCACTTACAAAATTAGGCTATAAAAATCTATGATCTCCATCTTGCTATCTCTCAGTTTTTATCTTGCTCTATTGAACCAGGAGGTCGTGGTTTGATTCCCAGGCAGGACACATGCCTGGGTTGTTGCCATATTTTGTGGTTCCCTATGAATAGGCCCATCTGGCAAGGAACTTAGGACAGCTTCTGGCCAACAGCCATCAAGGAACTGAGGCTCCTGAATTCAACATCCAAGGATTTGGATCCTGCCAACAACTACATTATTGAGTTTGGAAGTAGATCTTTCCCCAAGTGGATTCATTTCTTTTAAGCATTGGGATGACTGAAGCCCCAGTAGACACGTTCATTGAAGCTTGTGAGAAGACCTTGCAAGCAGAAGACTCAGTAGAATTGCATCAAGATTCCTGACCTCTAAATACTGAGAAAATAGATATTGTTGATTCAGGCACTAGTTTTGGGATAATTTGTTATGCAGCATTAAATAACTAATGCACTCTTCTGAAAGTGGAGAATGTTGTAGAAGAAGACGGGCCATCATGATTCAAGTGGAAAACAGAAACCATGCAACTAATTCTCTCTTTTGAAAGTGAAGAAGATTGTGGAAGAAGATGGGATCATCCTGAGTAAGCAGAAAAGGAGATTCACGTGAGCACAGTAGGATCCAAAGACTAGAGGGCAAGTAAGGCGCTATCCTCATAAGATCACAACTATTTTCAAAGATTCACTTTGCTCAACATGTTTCTCCCCATCAGCATGTCTGGAATCAATCCTTAATTGAATAGCCAGCACTACCCTTGCTTTGCACTAGTTGCATTTTAAAGTACTTAAATTGCTCAACCTGCTCCAATACATTTACTTCCACTATTCTCATCATTAATGAGGCATTCCTCTTTTATAATCTAGGAGATGACCTAAAGATCTGAGTTAATTTAATTTAAAATCAATGTACTAGAGAAGAAAACCCCTGCCTCCAGTATTGATGTCAAACTGCAGGCTTCTGCAAACTCTGGGGCAAAGAAGCATAACAGCATATGCCATGCTATTGTTTCCAACCAGGTGTCTACGGTGACACAGCCACAAAATTCTACAAAAAAAGAGGTTCTGAAAATTGGTCCCATCTGATTTAATATTATGTATCTGAATTTTTTGTTTGATCAAGTTAAGGGCAAACCACTTCCTGGATTCATTATTGAGTTTTAAAACCCACTGAGCAGCAAAGACCAATTATCAATGAATTCTATATCCCTAGTATTTTGGAGAAAGTTATTTATGACTGAGATAATCAAAGAGCTCAGATTCATGAGCAATGGTTCTTATAATATACTAGGGGCCCGGTGCACAAAAATTTGTGCACTCGGGGTAGAGGGAGTCCCTCAGCCCAGCCTGTGCCCTCTCACAGTCTGGGACCCCTCAGTGGATGTCTTATGATGGCCCCAGTCTGCCAGGCGCCTTTTGTGTGTGTGTGTGTGTGTGTGTGTGGCCACTGGGGACCTGCCCCCAGCTGCATCTGAGGCTCAGAGCAGTCATCCTGTGTGTGTCTACCTGCCCGGGGCCTGCCCCCAGGCACACCGTGGAGGCTTGGAGCAGGCACCCCCTCTATGTTGATCTCTCAGACTCTTGTCCTCCCCTGCATGTTGTTCTCTTTTTTGAGCTGTGACCAGGGCTGGGTGCGGCCTGCCTCCCAAGCTTGCCTACTGCCCATCTTCCTCCAGCCACCAGGAAGCAGGGAAAACCCACCTCGTGGTCAGGCCAGCCTTTTCCTGCTCCCTGATCCCCAGAAGGGACCTGGGAAGGCGCCAAGCAGACCGCCAACTCTTTCCCACTCACCATCCCCTGCTGCCTTCCTTTCCCACTTCCCAGTGCCGCTAAGGGGTCTGGGGAGCTGCCAAGCAGGACCCCAACCCCTGCAGCCTTGCTTTCCCGCTCCCTGATGCCCCGAAAAGGGCCTGGGCAGCCCACCAAGCAGGCCGCCGACCCCTTGACACCTCTTACCTGCTCCCTGATGCCCCGCAAAGGGCCTGGGAAGCCCACCAAGCAGGCCGCCAACCCTGCCACCTCTTACCCACTTCCCGGTGCTCTCCAACCCTGCTGCCTCTTTCCCACTCACGGGTCCTGGGTCCTGCGCTGTCCCGCCCTGCAGCCGCTCTGTGCACTCGGGAAGTCCCTCAGCCCCGTCTGTGCCCTCTCACAGTCTGGGACCCCTCGGGGGATGTCCACCTGCTGGCATGCCTGACCAGCCTGGGTGAGGGGCTTTAAGGCTGCCCACAGCTCCCATTGACCCAACGTCCCAACAAGGCTGGCTGGACGCAGATTTCTGGGGTTTATCTCCTATAATTGATGTACTGTTCCTTTAAGCTGAGGTGGGCTGAGGTAACGAAAGCTTCCTCTGCTTCACCTTGCAGCGCAGGTCTATAATGAGACTTCGTTACTCTTAGTAAGTCAGGCCAGGCCTGTTTCCTTCAGCTCCCGAGGATTCTCTGATTGTTACTTTATTGAAACATGTTTTGGAGCCTGCCCGCCAAGGGCCGAAAACAGCTTCCCTTTCGCTCCTGCTGCAACGGACACCGCCTAAACGTTTACTCAGGTCTGGGAGTGGCGGCTGCCATGTTGGCTGGGCTAATTTGCATACAGCCACTCTGATTGGCTGGTGGGCGTGGCTTACCCTGTCTCGGAGAAACGGTTAATTTTACTATTTCGCTTTTATTAGTTTAGATTTGTGTTTTTAACTGAGTTCTATTGGCAAAGTTACTTGTACTAGTGCTGGGAATAAGGAGGCTCTGCAATGCAATGTCTGGAGGCATCTGTCTTATTTGTAACTTTTTTTAAAATCTTCAAAGTCTGTTTTCTGATTTTTGAGGATCTATAATGAGATGGCTTCCTAGTTAATTCTTTTCTATTCATTCATTTATTCAGCAACCCTTTTTGCATATCTCTTCTGTGCCAAGCAGCAGATAAAAAAATGATAACATAGTTCTTCTATCAAAATGGTTGCTAATGTAACAAACAAGCTCAAAATCATCTCAGTGGTTTATTCCAAAAGGGTTACTTTTTGCTCATAACAAGTCTGTGAAGTTCATGGGATATGTCCATGACATCAGGCAAGGGAAGATCTGACTGGAAAGCCTGATAGCAGTAATTAAGTGCCTCCATGAGAAAGAGACACAAGCTCTTTTGTTTGCATGGCCACGTCTGCCCCGAAGTATAAGTGCAACCCTCAAGAGTTCCATTAGCAGGAGAAGGAGAAATAGAGTAATACTATTCTCTATCATACATAGACTTTGCTCCCTGACACCCAACACCAGTCTAGTTTTGTTATCCTGTGCAGTCTTATCATGGGCTTTGTGTGATTTTTGTCCGGCTCTTAAAATACTAAATATCTCTTGGTATCCCCATTATGGTTTTTATGGATGGTTAAGGAAACAATATGGAAATGACTCATATTCATCTTTCTAAACATTTAGCAATCCTCACTTCCCTCTCTTCCCCTCTGGCCTGGTTACTCCTTGAGAGTGAGGAAATGAACAAAGGGGAACATGACTAAGACCAAGTTAGACTTTTGAGAATTACCATTAAATTCTCCATCATTTATTTATGTGTTTATTCATTCATTTATTTATTTATGTGACCATTTGAGAGCTATGTATTGAGCATCTCTATTGTACTTGACGTTATACACTTTCTAATTTTTCAGTATTTGTTAAGCTACTATTTCTTTTTTAAAACCATGGTCATAATAGAAAGTAATTTCTATTTTGTATCACTTAGTTTTGCGGCCTGTATTTAGCAAATAAAAATGTTGGCAGTCCATACTGGTTTTCCATATTTTTAGAGAGAAAGGGATTTTTAAAGACTCATGAAATGCAAAGGTCTTGGATCTCTAATCTCAACCAACAGCTTCATCTCATCAGGTAGCCCCTGATCTGAGCAACCTCAGTGAAAAATCACAGTGGACTTTCCTGAACATTCATTTTCTTAAGAGAAAGGTGACCTTGATTTTGAATTGGTTTTTACTGTGCATGCTGTATTTTAAGAAGGCCCTGTTTTGCTCAGGAGGATATGGAGTTTGTTAGGCATTTACTGGTTGCAAAGGAACATGCTACTCTGGAATAAAGAATGCATGTGGTACCTACTAAACTCCTGTAGCTTACAGACTTTACCAGCATTATCCCAAGTGTTCAAAAACACAAGATCCACTTGTTAGTCAAAGTAGATGAGCTGCTTGAAAGCCTCTGATTCTTTTCAAAACCTTTAGCGATACTTTTTCAAACAGGAAAATTAGCAGGGCATTCTTCAGTGTAATTGACCTGTGACTTTGAGTTTGATTTGTTTATCCACAACAGCCATTACACCAAGTCAGCAATAAGCATGCTTCAGCCAAACCTCACAGTTGGTGACATCTGAGTTACACACTTATCATCAGTAGTAGGACAAGTGCTTGTGGCCCCCTCCAACCAAACCACTCCTGTTAGAATAAGTGTTTGGAAGTGGAGGGGGGATTGTAAACAATTTTTTTCTTGGGACTTAGAATGATGTGTTTTCTTTGCTTACACAGAAAGTAAAGAGATGTTCCAGGATAGTATATTGGCCATCCATTGGGTTCCCTAGACAGACCTGAATTGTTATTAGATGATACTATTGCATCTACCTTTTCCACCTGATGTTTTAGGTTTTGATCAGTTCCTGAAGAATGAAGGAGATAAGTAATTCTGAAACCAGCAAATAATAGAAATTAGAGTAATCAGGTAGATAAGTGCCTCACTCTCCAGGCCTTACAATAGAAAGGATAGTGAATATCCCCTACGTATTTCTTATTCACTAATTTGTTTACTCACTGATTGGCTGATCTATTCATTCACTGATACATTAAAAATAAGATGTTATCAGTGACTATTGTATGGAAGGTATTTCTTTGTCTTAAGATGATGGAATACAGAGATAATTAAAATGGACTTAAAGAAAAGGACTTTTAGGAAACTCATCACAGCCTAGTTTAAAGGATGTTGTTGGTATACTAAAGGCCCTTAGGTATCCTGTTAGCCTCGAAAGAATTTGAACAGGTTTTAGGCTTCTATTTAAGAAGAGATGAGGCAGTTTAACTGGCTGGCTAGGACTTGCTCCAGGCCTAATAGTTTAAGGGAGAGACACACAACCCTGATGTGTTCTTCTCAGGGACAGTCAGTTCCCCAGGGAAGGAAAGCAGACAAGGTTACAGAGCATATGCCTGCCTATAAAGAGAGTGTGTGTCCCATGGAACCTAAACATAAAGGAAAGCTCATAGGGAAAGATGGGGAAAGGAACCAGTTACTAACCACCCTGATTTGTCATTAACAAAATTTGTACTTACTGATATTATGACCCATTATTGATTACTGGATATTAATAACTAATTTAAGCCCTGGTTTAGTGCCTATTCTTGTGACCATCACTGGCCTGGAGCCAAAGACAAAACATAGCCCTTACCCTATGGGAGCTCATTATCTGGTCAGGATAAAGAGATAAAGAAAAAGAAGATAGTTTTGCTTTCAGTTGAGCTTTATAAAACATGAGGGAAGTACAACAGCTTTTCATCCTTCTGACATCTCATTGGAGGGTTGGTTCTATCATAATGAAAACAATAGCCATATGTATTACACACTTACCAGGTGCTGTTCTGCTTTGCATATATTATCTCACAATATTATTCTGGATTTGCAGATAAGGAAAGCGAGTCAGAGAGAGGTTAAGTGATATGCATGAGGTTATATGGCTAGTAAACAGTGGAGCTCACATTCCAGTTCAGGTAGCTGTGCATAACCAGTATGCTATGGCACTCTGCATCTAAAGATTACTGTATCAGAACCAGGGCTCAGCAGTCACCAGAGTGGGCAAGGCCCATAAGGCTGGTTTCCAGAGACTAGATGGGCAGAACAGGCATATGGAGACAGGTTCCATCAGCCAGAAACCTCATAAATGAAAGTGGGCATCTGATAATCTGTGAAATGAGCCAGACTGGGAAGCCAGACACTTTATAGGGGTAAAGAATGGGCCCAGGGAGATGCTAATGTGCCTGCAGGGTGAGCAAATATAGCCACATGCATAGTCACAGGAGGCAGATCCAGGGGGTACTTGCAGCAGGTGGATGATAACAAAATTAACATAGAGCTGACCTGCAAGTGATTTGTTGAGTTTTTATTTAGTTTCAAATAAACTAAACATAAACCATCTGAAATAAATAAGGAAATGTATTGCCTCTTAAGACTGAAATGTCCATGGGTATGTTAGCTTCAGGCATGCCTGGGTCTAGCAGCTCAAGAATCTGTCTATCTCTGGGACCTGCTTTTTTATTGTCTTCATTCTCAACCAGACTTTATTCATGTAGTAGTTTCTGAGAGCCTAGCAATGACAATGGAAAGAAAGCTTTTCCCCCCCAATCATTTACTATTTAATTACAGTACAAACAATGAAGAATAGGTAAGTTTCCTTCCTCGTGGACTTTATATCTAACTTGAGGCCAAGTGCACAAAATTCATGCATGGTTGGGATCCCTAGGCCTGGCCTGTGATCAGGGCTGATAAGGGCAGGGCTGGAGAAGATATGATGGTCACCAGGAGTGGAAGGAAAGGATGCGGATGCTGACAACACCATAGTCAGTACCCTGCTGCTGTGTGGTTCCCTGTCTCCCCCCCACCCAACCCCTCTTGCTGTTGTGCTGCCACCATGGTGGTCGGGAGGTGGACTGATCAGGGTCTGCCAGCCAGGGGGGAGGGATGGGGCCCCAATGAGGTAGCCAGCCGTTGGCCCCCCTGGGAAAGGGGCTGCATCTACTGCCACCCATCCTTAGTTGCCCATCCCAGCCCAGGCCCAGCCTTGATTGGGTGATTGGGGTCTGCCAGTATAGGGTAGGGACAACAGGAGGTTGGTTGGCCAGAGGAGATTGGCTGTGGGAGCACACTGATCACCAGGGGGCAGCTCCTGCATTGAGCATCTGCCCCCCTAGTGGGTCAGTGCGTGTCATAGTGGCAGATCATTCTGGTCATTCTGGTCATTTTGGTCACTTAGGCTTTTATATATGTAGATAGGGAAACAAACAAATGTGCAACAAACAAACAAATGCAAATATAGTATTAGGTAGTGATACATGCTATGAAGGAAAAATAAATCAGGGTAAGAGGAGAGAGATAAAAATACAGTTTTAGTTAAGGTGATTTCTATGTACTGAATATGTCCCCCACAATTCAAATGCTAAAATCCTAACCCCCTCTGTGTGATGGTATTAGGAGATGAGGCATTAGGGAAGCAATTAGGTCATAAGAGTAGGGCCTTCATGAATGGGATTAGTGCCCTTATAAAAGAGGCCACAGAGAACTCTCTCACCCTTTCCATTAAGTGAGGATACAAGGAATGGTAAGTATCCATAATATAGATGTGGGTTCTTATCAGAACCCAACAATGCTAGCACCATGATCTTGGACTTCAGCCTCTAAAACTATGCAAAAGAAATTTCTGCTTTTTCTAAGCTCACCAGTCTATGACACTTCATTATAGCAGCTCTGACTAAGACAGAGCTTAAGGAAGATCTTATTAAGGAAGTGATATCTTAGCAGGAAGACAAGCGTGAGCCAGGTGGACCTATGGGGAGAGAGAGCTTCTGGAGAGAAGAGTAAACACAAACTCAGGTCTGCTCAGGTTGAGAACACAGGCTTTAAATGTTATGCTGAGTATACATAGATGAATAAACCTTGGAGCCATCTCTCAAGAAGTTAATCAACAGATAGGAGGAAATGGTGGGCTTAAAAATATAAACAATACTAGGGGCCCGGTGCACAAAAATTTGTGCACTCGGGGTGGAGGGAGTCCCTCAGCCC